>CAEFZP010004976.1:0-22500 GCA_903064625.1 Mallotus villosus
GGGTTGCCAGCTGGGCACACACACCACACACACAAGTATAAACACACACAAACACACACACCCCTATTCCTCGTACTGTCACAGACCTGCCTCATCAGCAGCAATGTAAGTGTGTAGGCTTGTGAGTGTGCTTCTGCGTGTGGGTTAGTGTGTGTGTGTGTGTGTGTGTTGCTTTGGAGGAGGAGGTAAAGATGTTAAATCATCCTGTTCCGCAGCACTTTAGGGGAACTTAGGGATGAAGGACTTCTGGGAACATCGTCATCCATCTTTCCTCGTCATCCCTCCTTGCTTCCCTGTCTGACACAGCAGAGGGATGGGAGTCGGGGTCAGGCTCACCGAGTTTCTCCTCGACTTCTCTCTCGCTTCGCTCTCTTTTCTCCTGAGTTCTCTCCTCGCCCTCTCGTATTTCACCACACGTCGTCTTTCTATCTTTTCTCTCCCCCTCTCTCTCTCTCCACCTCCCATGTTCTGCATACAGGGTCCACGTTGAGGCTCGGTCTTCACCTCTCTGCCTGCGTACACCTCCAACATGGTGGGAGGAGAACTGGAGACTGCTACAGTCGAGCCTGGGGTGATGCAGCAGATTGTGGTAAACATCCCACACTCACCAAGACTCACACACACATACACACACACACACACACAACACCAAGACTCCCACACAAACACTCACCAAGACCCCACACACACACACACACATACCAACACTTCCACACACACTTTGAAACACACACACGGGTTGTTGGTGGGCAGGTCAGGTTACCTGAGGGGAATGTACCCAGTCAACAGTGTGTTCACCACAGTCCTGATCCCAGCAGGCTGCCTATCCTCAGTCAGCTATAAATACAGCACACAGAGATCAGGTGTCCTGGAGAACACAGCACTCACAATCCTGCACACTCAGACAATACAGACCACAACAGTCTCACACAGTACAGACTCATACTGACTCCACAGTACAGTCTACACAGTACAGACTCATACAGACTCACACAGTACAGACTCATACAGTCTCACACACTACAGACTCATACAGACTCACACAGTACAGACTCACACAGTACAGACTCATACAGACTCACACAGTACAGACTCATACAGACTCACACAGTACAGACTCACACAGTACAGACTCACACAGAACAGACTCACACAGTACAGACTCACACAGTACAGACTCACACAGTACAGACTCATACAGACTCACACAGTACAGACTCATACAGAATCACACAGTACAGACTCACACAGTACAGACTCACACAGAACAGACTCACACAGTACAGACTCACACAGTACAGACTCACACCAGTACAGACTCATACAGACTCACACAGTACAGACTCATACAGACTCACACAGTACAGACTCATACAGACTCACACAGTACAGACTCATACAGACTCACACAGTACAGACTCGAATGTTGGCAAACCCCACAGATGTAGCCCACACGGCATTGGAAGGTTGGACTCAAAATGAGACCCAGAAACAGGCAGTGAGGTGGGAGATAAGCAGGTGTGTGTGTGTGTGTGTGAGTGTGTGTGTGTGTGTGTGTGACAGAGGGAGAGGTCTACTCACTCTGATCTAAAGTACAGCAGCAGACACATCCACCTGCCCCGCTTTCTTTCATCTTGTCCCGTACCTGTCTTCTATTTCTGCTTGTTTACTGCGTCCCTCCTCCCTCCCCATCCTCTCCCTCTGAGCTCACAAAGAGAATGAGAGAGGCTGGGAGAGCGAGAGATAGAGACAGACAGACAGACAGACAGAGAGACTGAGAGAAAAAGAGAGATAGGATACTAGTGTGTCCTTTTAACAACACAGTATTTTTAGCTGTGGGTAGGGAGGCACATTCCTGTTGCTATTAGACTTACATTTAATCCTCTTAAGCCAACAGCCAAATGAGGCAGATATGCTGGATGTAGATGCTGAACAGAGATGGGGCAAGAGCTACAGCAGGCCTTGAGGCTGCTGGGGAAGAGATCCTCCATCACCAGACTACAGACACCTGCCCCTCTCCTTTTACCAGACTACGTCTACAGAAGCTATGATACCTGTGCCTGAACCCTGAACCCTGAACCCTGAACCCTGAACCCTGAACCCTGACCTCTGACCCCTGGCCCTGCGCCCACCACTGATCACAGTCCGGAGGTGTGGTTAGGAGGGGAACCTTCAGCTGGGTCAGCACAGAGACCGCAGGGAGCCGGAAAGGAGGGTCTCCTGAATAGAACAATACCAGTCATACAGCTGTTACCTAGGGAACCCCGGGAGCATGGGCAAGACACACTTCCTGACATTCTGACAGACCCTCCCTCCCCCCTTTTCCCCGTCTCTCTCTCTCATTCTTTCTCTCCTCCCATTTGCTTCTCTTGCTGTGCCACCTCTATCTTGCTCTCACCCTCTCTCAGTCTGCTCTCCTCCATCTCTCCTTCAGTGCAACTCTATTTATTAATGCACAGCTCGCTCTCTCTCTCTCATCGCTCTCTCATCGCTCTCTCTCTCTCATCTCGCTACTACCTCTCTCTCTCGCTCTCTCTCTCTTCTTTTTCTCTCTCTCCACAACCCCTTCCTCTGTCTCTGATCCCCTCCCCCTACATCTCTACAGTTTATAACCCCCCCATTCACACACCAACCCCCCCTTTTGTGAGAGGAGGTCTTGTTGGAAGCAGAGTGGTCGGGGTCAGTGGGCTGGGAGCAGTGAACTCCACCACAAAGGAAAGCTTCTTAGCTTGTTAGGTCACAATTAAAGCAATGGGATGTCATTTTCCTACCCATTTAACAGCTTACTGTACAGTTGAATTGCAACTGTTTCCTATGTATGTAATTATAGTAATTACAGTGGTTAGACAGCTGTGTACACACACTCACATCTGCTGTTGCTGGGGGAAAGAACTCCACAAACACACACACACACACACGCATACACATTATGCAAACACATACACTCGCTATCTCCTCTGCCCACCAGTTAAAGCACTTAACACACCAGGCGTTATCAGTGTGCCTGCGGCACACGTTTGGTGTATTATTTGTAGTGTGTGTGGTGTGTTTGTGTGTGTGTGGGAGAGTGTGTGTGTGTGTGTGTGTGTGTGTGTGTGTGTGTGTGTGAGTAGGTGTGGGAGGGGTGGGGTGGGGGGATGTTAATGAGTGTGCCAGGCTTAATCATTCCTCTCTGCCTGCCTGTACAGCCAGGGGAGAGAATGAGAGAGAATGGGGGAGAGAGATAGAAGAAGAGAGAGAGAGAGAGAGAGAGAGAGAGAAAGAGAGAGAGAGATTGAAAGAAAGAAAGAACGAACGGGAGGGATAAGGGGAGAGAGAATATAGGTGTGATAGGGATATGCTAGAGAGAGAGAGAGAGAGAGCGAGAGAGGAGAGAGGTAATCGTCAGTGAGAGGGTGATGGATCAGGTACCTAACCAGCTCCACAGCACAACTGCAGGACATATTAACAGCAGAATCCATCAGAGACACAGCATAGGAAGAGTGCGTCTTGATGTGCATGCATGTGTGAGTCGGTGTGTGTGTGAGAGTGTGTGCCTGAATACATTAATTGTTCTACATCACACACAGATACAGACCCAGAGATACAGTCACACTCACAGCGATAGACACACACACACACAGTTGGCCACTAAACTAAACAATCCAGTACCTACTCTTGAGTAATGCTGTTGGAGAGATCAAGCTGCAGTTAAGATTGGGGAGGGGGGGGGGGGAGAAAGAGAGGAGAGAGTGGGAGGAGGAAAATTGGATAAAAGAGATCCGAGAGAGGCATCCCCCGGCATAGGACCGAGGAGAGAGAAGAGACCGATGACGCGCAGAGAGGAACCTGATTGAGACGTGAGAGCAGAGAAAGAGAGGAGTGAGAGAGAGAGAGATGAGAGAGCATGAGAGAGAGAGATGAGATATCATGAGAGAGGAGAGAGAGAGAGGAGAGAGAGAGAGAGAGGAGAGAAGAGAGGAGAGAGAGAGAGAGACAGAGAGAGAGAGAGGACAGAGAGGACAGAGAGAGAAAGGGATGATTCAAGAGTAGAGAACGGGAGAGAGAGAGAGAAAAGAGAGAGATAAGGCGTGATTCAGAGCAGGACTTCGAGAGATGAACGGAATAGAGATGAGAGAGAGAGTGAGCAGTGAGCGAAGATGAGAGAGAGAGAGAGATGAGAAAGAGAGAGAGAGAAAGATTGATACAGAGAGAGAGAGAGACAGGTAGGTGTGTTTACCTTGACTCCAGACAGTGAGTGGTCAGTTTGCTTCCACTGTGACCCAATGATCTGTAACACAGGAATAGATCTGGTTAGTCACACACAAACACACGCACACACAGTGAGTCACTAAAGTGACAAGCGCATGTAGGCCACAAGATGACCCTGGAGGTCCGACTGTTAGACACCCCGGCAGCTGTGCTAGTCTTCTGCTCATCGCTCCAGAAGGTAGATCTGAGAGAGGAGCTGGCCTGCACACATTCACAACACACTCTTCACTCTCTGACCTTGAACTGGCACGGCAAAGGAGAGAGAAAGAAAGAGAGAGAGATAGATAGAGAGAGAGAGAGATAGAGGCCTCTCCAGCAGCCAACTCATTCCTTCCTATAAAGAAACGATTTCTCTTATTTTCTCAACAGAATGGATCAGAGCAGAGTCATCAAAGACCTTCTGTTGCAGATAAATCAAACTGAACAGACTGGAGCGAGGAAGGACACACACACACACACACAGACACACACACCACACACAAAACACACTGCACACGTTCAAACACACAAACACACACACACTTGTTCAAACACACAGTCGTGCACATGGAGGTGTGTGACTTTGTCCGCGTCCTCTGTTAGCGGTGAGGAGAGGAGTGAGTGTGTGTGATGAGAGGAGTGTGGGCGAGGAGAGGAATGTGTGTGTGAGCGTCGGTGGAGAAGTAGGTCTCTCTTAACTATGCACCGAGTGGGTGACCAGGTTCAATCCCAAAAGAAATGAAACACTCTCTCCATCTCTTCACCCACCTTACTCTCTCTCTCCCCATCCCCACACTCTCTCCATCTCCCCCCCTCCCCTCTCTCTCTCCATCTCCTTCCCTCCATCCTCCGCACATTCTCTAACAGACAGAAACAGACCAGGAATCTATTACCCGAGCACCCCACCCAGCAGGCATGGCTGTGTTACAGCATGCTTGTCATGCATGGACTGAACCCACGCATGCACACACAGAGACAGACACACAGACAGACACACAGACAGACAGACACAGACAGACAGACACCACAGACAGACAGACACAGACAGACAGACAGACACACAGACATGCATCCACACACAGACAGACACAGACAGACAGACAGACATACACAGACACACACACATACAGACACGCACAGACACTGACACGCGCAGAAGCTCAGAAACACACACACACACTGCTTCTGTGTACAGCAGTTAGTAACAGGGTGGGTGTGCCTCATTAACAATCCTCAAAGAGAAGCTGTATCATGTGACTGAATACCGATTGGCTCCCATCCTGCCAATTCAATCCTCCCCATCCGCCACCCTTTGTAGATGTGCCTCCCTGCAGCTAGCATCTACTGTTCTCTCTCCATGGCAACTGGATCTGGGAGGGGGGGCCGCGGTGGTTGTGTGTGTGTATGTGTGTGTGTGTGTGTGTGTGATCTAACCTCCCATTAGTCTTAACTTTACCTGTGGCTCTACCTGTCTCTGTGTCTCTGTGAGTGTCCCAGTCCATGTGTATATCATTGTGTGTGTGTATCACTAGTCCATGTGTGTATCAGTGTGTCTGTGTGGTGTGTTTATCACTAGTCCATGTGTGTATCAGTGTGTGTGTATCACTAGTCCATGTGTATATCAGTGTGTGTGTGTGTATCACTAGTCCATGTGTGTGTCAGTGTGTGTGTGTATCACTAGTCCATGTGTGTGTCAGTGTGTGTGTATCACTAGTCCATGTGTGTGTCAGTGTGTGTGTGTATCACTAGTCCATGTGTGTGTCAGTGTGTGTGTGTATCACTAGTCCAGTGTGTGTATCAGTGTGTGTGTATCACTAGTCCATGTGTGTGTTCTCTGCTCAGCCAGTACAGCAGCACACCAGCGCTTCCTATTTTACTGTCTAATAATGCCTCAGTTGATCTCACACAGGGAAGGGACAACAGCCATTAGTCATGCAGCCCATCCTCGGGGCAGCATGAGGGTGTGTGTGTGTGTGTGTGTGGTGAGTGTGTGTGGGCAGGCTCCCTGCTGTAGATACACTTCTGGCTGGTTTGCTAATGGTACAGCTCCCTGAACATCAGGACACCCCCAGCACACAGGTGTGTGAGTCAGAGTGTGTGTGTGTGTGTGTGTGTGTGTATTCAAGGTGCTGAGATGTTGCCCCTTCCCCCAGGGAATGGGGGAATGAAACATTCACCACCTGTACCAATACCGCCTGATCACCTGTGTAGGTCCATCACGGGGCAGAGAGACAGACCGACAGACAGCCAGACAGACAGACAGACAGGGCTCGTCTGTGAACAGTAGTTATGGTGACGAGGCCTGTGCTGGCAGGAAGCGTGTGTGTGACTCAGTCCCTGAGGGACCTGCGCCAGATACATGCACGTCAGCGCACATTCACACTAATAGATAGATATAGAAATAACAAGACAAGGCAAACACGGACACATGAACGCCAGCAGACTGACAGGAAATTAATAATATCTCCCGGCCTTTTCTTCTCTCTCCTCTGCAGCTGGGACGTGAGTGGCGTGTGAAGCAACTTCCTCAACAGCTGCTCACTTCCCCACTGACGAGGAGGAGGAGGATGGAGGAGGAGGAGGGGGAGGAGGGGGGAGGAGGAGGAGGAGGGGGGGGAGAAGAAGGAGGAGGAGAGGGAGAAAGAGGACATGGAGAAGGACGAGAGAAGTTGAGGACAGGGAGGAGAAGTGGGAGGAGTCTGCCAGTCACAACTAAACAGTAGAGAAAAGGGAGAGAGACTAGAGAGAGACCAGCACATCTACAGTAATCCACCCTCCACACACACACACACACACTACTCCACCTCCTACGGCCTTAACCAGGTAGGCAGGCAGGCAGCGATCCCCCCCCTGAAACACACCTCTCCACCAGCCTGCCAGCTCTATAGCTGATGTACTGCTATGATTCTCTCAACCACTCTTTTACACCCACACACAGATACTGTACACCCACACACAGGCAACACACACCCCCACACACCACACCCACACACAGACACACCCACACACACAGACAACACACACCCATACACACACACCCAAACCAACACCCACAGGCAATCTGAATGTGTCAGCTGTGGAGGGGATGAAGAGCTCAGACGGTGGAGGAGGAGAGAGAGGAGAGAGAGAGGAGAGGAGGAGGAGGAGAGGAGGAGGCGGAGATGATGGAGGAGGAGAGAGGAGAGAGGAGAGAGGAGAGGAGGCAGGCTGAGATGATGGAGGAGGAGAGAGGAGAGAGGAGAGAGGAGAGGAGGCAGGCTGAGATGATGGAGGAGCCACGGGGTAATAACCCCGGCCTGGCCTGACACATCTTCCCATAATGACTGTTTGGGCTGGAGGCAAGGCCAGCGCTGGTAAATAACACACACACGCCCACCCTCCGAGAGAACACAGTGGAATCTAGAACATTCTCTCTGTCTTCTGGGACACACACTCGGTCTGGTACACACACACTCACACACACACTCACGCAGTCGAAGCGCCTCCTCCGTTTCTAGAAGGAGCCATGAGAAAGTGTCTGTGGGGGACTGATGAATGAGGCTGGTCTGGTGCACATGCCCTTGTTAACAAATCAACAACGTTTAACATGACTGAGTGAGAGAAACAAAGGGGGAGTGAGAGATAGGGAAAGCGAGAGAGAGGGAGAGACGGAGACACAAAGACCAAGAGAGAAAGAGAGAGGCGGGGAGCGAGGAGGAGGGGTGCGGGGGGTTGATGGGCGAGCGTCGAATCGTGTTTTGAAACGACGGCTCCGTTCCTCCTCCCTCTCAGCCTGGTCTCCATACGGACAGACACCCAGGCTGGATCCAGCTGCAGTGTCCTTGGTCAAGGTGAGCAGCCGACCAGAAACGCAGCAGGTCAGCTCCACCAGGGACGGCTCGCACACCGGCGCACCCAGGAGACGCACACACACACACACACACACACACACACACACACACACACACACGTAGCATGGACATGTGTGGATAAAGACAGGGACAGACTGGATCTAAATACCAGTTCAACAAACAGACTTCAGTGTGTCTGACTGGTCCCCCCAGAAGAGAACGGATGGTTGAATAACCAAACACTCTCCGTCTGGTCTGCCATTGGCCTCCGCTCTCTGACAACACACACACACACACCGTACCACACCCACACACACAGCTCTACACACACCAGCCCACACACTCTGCCCACACCACACACACAGCAAGCTCTACACTCACAGCCTACATTCTCTGCACACACTTGAGCTCAGCTCTGTCCGACAAATGAGATGTTACTGTAGCGTGTTCAGAGAGACATATTGGAGAGACGTAGAGAGAGAGAGAGAGAGAGAGGCTGGCCTAGGGGGATGTAGACCGTGGAGCAGCTCTCTATCTGAACATGCTGCCTCTGTCTGGACAGGGGAATGGAGAGAGGAGAGGAGAGGGAAGTGGAGGAGAATGGAGAAGGGGAGGGGGGGAGAGGGGGAGGGAAGGAGGGGAGAGGAGAGCAGAGCAGAGGAGAGGAGAGGAGAGGAGAAAAGATCAGTCTCACATGGCTCTCTCATTGCTCCCTGTTCGGTTGTGTCCTGAGGGCTGGGTGTGTGTGTATGTGTGTGTATGTGCGTGTGTATGCGTGTGTATGTGTGTGTATGTGTGTGTATGTGCGTGTGTTTCTACGGGCTCTAGCACTTGTAGTACAAAAGCAGCTGTTCCCTCTCAAACTCCAGACTAGCAAAAACCAGCTGCTCACAGACACCTTGCCCCCTCACTCTACCACCACACACACACACACACACAGTCAGAAGCGGAGCTCCACGCACACAGCAGAGGAGCAGCAAGCTGAGCGTTCTGACAGGACGCTGTAGCTCCAGCAGAGCCGCAGGCCTGCAGGCCAGGTTCGTCCCACGCAGGACACCGTAAATCAATACTGCACTGACGAGAGCAGGGGAGAGGAGGAGGAGGGGAGGAAGGGAGGAGAGGAGAGGAGAGGAGGAGGGGAGAAGGGGAGGGGGAGGGGAGGAGGGGAGGAGAGGAGAAGGAGGGGAGGAGGAGAGGAGGGGAGGAAGGGAGGAGAGGAGAAGGGGAGGAGGGGAGGAGGGGAGGAAGGGAGGAGAGGAGAGGAGAAGGGGAGGAGGGGAGGAGGGGAGGAAGGGAGGAGAGGAGAAGGAGGGGAGGGGAGGAGGATGGGGGGGAGGGAGGATGGGGGGGGAGTGACGGATGGGGAGGAGAGGAAAGGTGGTGGAAAGCAGAGAAGCGGAGGAGGGGAGGAGAAGGGGAGGATGGGAGAAGATAAAGAGAGGAGAAGCGAGTAGGGGGAGATAGAGAGAGGAAAGAAGAGGAGAGGAAGGGAAGGAGGGGAGAAGGTAGTAGAGAGAGGAGTGCAGGGGAGCGGTGGGAGGGCCGGAGAGGTGGAGAGGAGTTTGTGTCTGCGTGGGCATGCTAACCTTTACACACAAACACCCACACAGGCACGCACACAGGTTGAAGTCATCAACGTGATTACAGTGCAGCTGGGAGGGCCCAGGGGCTGTTTGGGAGCCGGCCTCTCTGCAGAGAGACTGCAGCCTGCTGGGCTTATGTCATTCCACATGTGTGCAGGTCTCTGGGCAGAACGGGATGCCTCGGTGTCAAGAGGATGGGGTGTGTGACATTGGAAGCGGCTCAAAAGATTGATACAAGACTTGTGTGCACGCATGTGTTGGTGTGTTTGTGTGTGTGTTGCCGTGGTGATGGATGAGGTCGTTTCAGTGTGGAGCCACTACGATGAGAGATGAAGCCCCTGGTTATAAATAATCTGACCAAGTCCTTTTGTAAAATACACTCTCTCACAAGCACACGCACACACACACACACACAGACACAGACACAAACACAAACACATACACACACACACACACACGCACAAACACACATACACATACACATACACATACACACACACGTACCCTGGTCATAAATCTGTCCAGGTCTCCATAGATACAATGGCATCAAGACAGCAGGGTCAACCCTCTGAGGAACCAGTACAATATAAACAGCATCCTCAGAAAATCACACACTCTCATGGGCACACACACACACATCACATGGGCACACACAGTGGCATGGGTGCACACACACACTCGCAGGAGTGCATGTTCCACGACCAAAACGTCCAAATACATCGGTCAGTTGGATTAGTAAAGCAAGCAAAGGAATGATCTGAACCTGAACAGGTATCTGACTCTGCTGCCCACAGTGACTGTGTGTCTGAGTGTGCGCCTGCCCACCACAGTGTGTGTGTGTGTGTATGCCTGTGCCTGTATGTGTCTGTGTGTGTGTGTATGCCTGTGCCTGTGTGTGTGTCTGTGTTGAAGCTTGCAGGAGAGCAGGCTGATCAGAACCACATGTGGGCCGACAGCACTACGGCTGAGTCTAAACCGGGAGGATGATCTCTAGACCTGGAATGTGGAGGAGGAGGAGGATGAGGAGGAGGAGGAGGAGGAGGAGGAGGAGGGGTGAGAGAAGAAGAGAGAGAGAGACAAGAAGATGAGGGGGAGGAGCAAGAGAGAGGAGAGAGAGACTGATCAGCTTTCAAGACCACTTGGCTGGATCAAGGACTTGATTAGCACTCAGAGCAGAGTGTGTGTGTGTGCGTGTGTGTGTGTGTGTGTGTTTGTGTGTATGTGTGTGAGCGCATGCGTGTACATTTGTGTGTCACCACATTGTTTGGGTCCACAGTCCATCGTTAATCAGGAATGTGAGGTCCCTGTTCGGTCCCCTCGTGGGTCACAGCAGTGGAGGGGAGTGGGGGGCGAGGTGAGGGAGAGGGTGTGTGTGTGTGGGTGTGGTGGTGTAACACCCTAAAGCTTTTCCTGACAAGCCCCTCCCCTATTGTCCTCGTGTTCATTCTTCACTCTCCCATCACTCATCCACCTTCGCTCCTCCTCCTCCTCCTCCATCCCTCCGTCTCTCTGTCCTCTGACATCTTCTGCTGACCGAGAGCTCCACCCACTTTGACAAATGACTGTGAGAATGCAGAGTGGGCAAAGTGTCTGTTTGTGTTTGTGTACAGTACGTGTCGCGTGTGTGGTTGTGTGTACTGTACTGTGTGTGTGCGAGCGTGTGTGTGTAGCCAGAGTGTGAGTGCTCTCTGGCAGTGAAACCTCCTAGAAGGTTTCCAAGGCACCTTGTTACCTCAGTAACACAGGAGAACGTTCCCCTGCTCAGCTCAGTGAGAGCAGTGACATGCCGTGTTCAGCTCACAGCTCTGTTGTTGTGACGTGACGGCAGTCAGCCCCGCTGCTCCACTGCTTCTAGTCTGGCCTTGTACGCGTTCACACCTTGAGTTTTACTACAACGTGTTTCGTAGAACACACTCCCAGTTGCCAGCACCAAAGGACAAACACAAGCGACAGCACGGTGAATGGAGAGTTAGAGATACGTTTTTTACAGTAGTTACAGTATTTGAATTCACTAAAATAGAAAGTGTCTGGTAATGTGTGCCAAAAAAGAAAGACTCAAATATTCATTTGGCAATATAAGACTCAAAACTCTTCATTACCTGTAATGAAGAGTAATTGTGATATCATTCTAAATTGGATATGTTAAGTCAGTCCATCAACACCCTAAATATTATTACCTTAATTGCCAACACATTCTCCCACAACATTGTTCCCTGGTCTGTAAGGGGTCAGGGTGTGAGTGTGTGTGGTGTTTTGGTCTGTAAGGGGTCAGGGTGTGAGTGTGTGTGGTGTTTTGGTCTGTAAGGGGTCAGGGTGTGAGTGTGTGTGGTGTTTTGGTCTGTAAGGGGTCAGGGTGTGAGTGTGTGTGGTGTTTTGGTCTGTAAGGGGTCAGGGTGTGAGTGTGTGTGGTGTGGTGTAAGGGGTCAGGGTGAGTGTGTGGTGTGGTCTGTAAGGGGTCAGGGTGTGAGTGTGTGTGGTGTTTTGGTCTGTAAGGGGTCAGGGTGTGAGTGTGTGTGGTGTTTTGGTCTGTAAGGGGTCAGGGTGTGAGTGTGTGTGGTGTTTTGGTCTTAAGGGGTCAGGGTGTGAGTGTGTGTGGTGTTTTGGTCTGTAAGGGGTCAGGGTGTGAGTGTGTGTGGTGTTTTGGTCTGTAAGGGGTCAGGGTGTGAGTGTGTGTGGTGTTTTGGTCTGTAAGGGGTCAGGGTGTGAGTGTGTGTGGTGTTTTGGTCTGTAAGGGGTCAGGGTGTGAGTGTGTGTGGTGTTTTGGTCTGCATGAGGTCTGCAGAAACCAACACAAACAGAGAAAAACAGTCACAACACAAAGACAGCAGTCACAGTTAAAGTCTTTACTGCACCTCTCACCCATTACTACCACACACACACACACACACACACACACACACACACTCGCACACACGCAAACACATACATCTCTGTCTTCGATTCACCTCACGTTGATCTGGCAGACGAGAGAAAGAGAGAGGGCACCGAGGGAGAGAGCCATTTACAATCTGAAATCAAAAGACTTCAATGTTGGCTGGTCTCCCCACCCCCCGCCCCCCTCCCTCCCTCGCTTTTTCACTTTCCCTCTTTCTCCCTTTGTCTGACTTCAGGTCTGACCAGAATACTGATGCCAGGGTTTCAGAGACGCAATTGGTCCAAAAATGACTTTCTGCCCTCGTCTTTCATTCTGCACTCTGAGCTGCCAATTCCCACTGGGCCAGTCCCTGGGGGATGGGGGGGTGCAACCCTGCAGCAAATAGCTGCATCTAAAGAGCTCTATAGGGCCTTGATGAGGTGTGTGTGTGTGGGTGGGGGGGGGGTGGATGGGTGGGTGTGAGGGAGGGGGGTGTCGGGGTGCAGATGGGGGGATT
The DNA here is from genome assembly GCA_903064625.1 of Mallotus villosus. Lineage (NCBI taxonomy): Eukaryota > Metazoa > Chordata > Actinopteri > Osmeriformes > Salangidae > Mallotus > Mallotus villosus. Next base: position 13,015 of record CAEFZP010004976.1, read on the forward strand.
GAGGAATTGAAGGGGTAAGGCAGCAATCTCACAGAGGGAGAGAGAGAGAGAGAGAGCATGCCTGTCTCTCCGTCTGTTTGCCAGTCTGGGTACCTGAGAGGCAGGTACAGTAATAGTGATAGTAGAGTTAGTTACAGAGGTACAGTCATAGTGACAGTAGAGTTAGTTACAGAGGCAGGATAGCAGTGGAGGACATAACAGTGTGATAGAAGCAGTACCACGAGAACAGAGGTAGTTCTACTGCGGTGTGGTGCTGCAGGCTTGACTGGAGCAGCCGTAGCGTTAGCGGCCGTAGCGTTAGCGGCCGTAGCGTTAGCGGCCGTAGCGTTTAGAAGCCGTAGCGTTAGCAGCCATAGCGTTAGCAGCCGTAGCGTTAGCAGCCGTAGCGTTAGCAGCAGCACAGAGCCCCTGGTGAGGAGAGCAGCTCTTCTCCAGGCAGCTGTTAAATAATGGAGCATCTGGCAGAAGAGAGGGATGATCTGATGACGCTCCACCAGGCTGGAAGTAACCCTCTGATGTGCCCGCCTGTGTGTGTGTGTGTCTGTTTCTCTGCTCTGTGTGTGTGTGTGTGTGTGTCTGTTTCTCTGGTCTGTGTGTGTGTGTGTGTGTGTGTCTGTTTCTCTGCTCTGTGTGTGTGTGTGTGTGTGTGTCTGTTTCTCTGCTCTGTGTCTGTTTCTCTGCTCTGTGTGTGTGTGTGTGTGTCTGTTTCTCTGCTCTGTGTGTCTGTGTGTGTTTCTCTTCTCTGTGTGTGTGTCTGTTTCCCTGCCCCCATGTGTGTATGTGTGTGTGTGTTTCTCTGCTCTGTGTGTCTGTATGTCTGTGTGTGTGCGTGTGTTTCTGTGCTCTGTGTGTGTGTGTGTTTCCCTGCCCCCGTGTGTATGTCTGATACCACCCATTAGACGGCTACCTTTAACCTTCATGTGTTCACAACAACAAGGAGAAGCCATTAGCTAGGACTCCAGGGCCAGGCAGGAGCGGGGTGCTCTTTAGCTGCCACGGCAACTAACAGCTCTATTATTGTGTCAGTGTCTCAGTGTCAGAGCCTTGCAACACTATATTCACACAAAGACTAACACACTAACAACAACAGCGAAGACAACACTCTGCTGTCAGACGTTTCAGCGGATTTTGTTCGGCAGGAACAGATATGCAGCGCGTCTGTACATCCCCGCCTCCCCTGCTCTCCTCCCAGCCTCGCATCTGTGCCTAGCGTGTGTGTGTGAGTGTATGAGTGTGTGTGAGTGTGTGGGAAGAGTGATCAGGCTGGTTTTATAACAGGAGGATTTCTCGATCTGACACATCACGTGTTATTTCTCTTGCCCCTGAAGCCAGCTTGTAGCGGAGCCATATCTGTTACTTTGCTATCTGATGTATTCTCTGACATACACCAGCATACTGACGAACCGACAGGCCAAAGATTCACCTGGCTTCAGCTTTCTACTGGCTGATATCGGGCACCGGTTCTACTGGCTGAAGGATCTACATGGCTGTAGGTTCTCTTGGGCACCGAGTCCACTGGTAGCAGGTTTCCCCCGCAGCAGATTCTATGGGGTTCTAGTTTGTACCAGCCCGGGGTTGAAATTATATCAAGCTTCAAACGGATAAAGTTTCACCTGGCTGCAGGCAGTTATGATTTTTAACGAGTAAGAGAATACGGAGAACACGAAGATCTGTTTCACATACTGATCCAGAGCCCTGCAGGCCCCTGTTAATATAGCTGTAATTACACAAATTACACATCGTCCTCTTAACACACACACACACGTACACACCCACACAGTCATTCTCATCAACCACACCATTACTTCTCGCATCACACCCTGCAGCAACCTGAGTGAACGTGCTCTCTCTCTCCTGCCCTCTCTCTCTCTCTCTATCTCTCCTGCCCTCTCTCTCTCTCTCTCTCCTGCCCTCTCTCTCCTCCGCCAGGCCCCGTTGCCACACTCTCTCTACCCCCCTTTCACATCCACACAAACCCTCTCCTCGCTCCTTTCTTCCCCTCTAACAGGCTGCTGCCCTCTGCTCCTGTCCAGGGTGACAGCTCTCTGGCTGCAGGCTCACCGAGCCGCAGATTAAACCTGACTTCCTGTCACTCAGGATTACAGGAAGCTGCGCTCAGACCTGTCGGTCTCAAGCAGCTTCCGATTGGCTAACCTCCCCGATTCTAATATTGGCCCCTTACTGGGGAGCTCCGGAAAGGAGGAAAGATGTCTCTTCTGAGAGCGGACTTCTAACTGGAGGGGGAGAGTGACAGATAGGAAGATGTATAGGAAGGCAGGCAGGCAGGCAGGCAGGCAGGCAGGCAGGCAGGCAGGCAGGCACGCAAGCAGACAGACAGACAGACAGACAGACAGACAGACAGACAGACAGACAGACAGACAGACAGACAGACAGACAGACAGACAGACAGACAGACAGGCAGGCAGGCAGGCAGGCAGGCAGGCAGGCAGGCAGGCAGTATCACGTACAGACAGACAGGCAGGGAAGCGTGACTGACTATGGGATCCCTCAACACGCAACACCCAGCATGACACCGGGGGTCTAAGTGTACCCCCTATTTCCCTAATCAAATATAAATGAGCTGATTCCCTTTCTGCATCATTTATTAAGTTTAGCGTGACAACTTCCTGTTGAGCTTGCCCTCTATAACCTGTGTGTGTGTGCATGTGTGATTATGTGTGATTATGTGTGTGTGTGTGTGTGTGTGTGTGCACATGCAGGGCTAAGCAGCAAGAGAGAGAATGCCATGAGCGAGAAAAGGAGAAGGAGCAATAAAAAGTAAGAAGAAGGGGAGGAGAAGGAGGGGAGGATTTTCAGCGAAGCGTGAAATGAGAGTTTGAAGGGTTTTACCTGGTACATAGACAGCACACACACCACTCTCTCGCGCTCGCTCTCTCCTGCTCTGTCTCGCTCCAACACACCACACAGACACACACACAAAGCCTCCCTGACCTCTCATCACCCTCCAGCCACACAAGAAAACTCTCACTTGCTATTCAAGACCCTATCGTGCGTCCTGCGCTAGACACGAAGAGTAACGAGCTCTCGAGTGCTCTACTCGAGACAGAGCGAGAGTAGCTGCTACACTATAGCTCCCTCTCTCTCTCCCTCGCAAATCTCCTCTCTACACGCTCTCGCTCTCGCCCTCTCTCTCTCTCTCCACCGTCAGCTCTGCCCTCCGCCCTCCTGTCACCCTATCTGGCCCAGTGTCTGAGGTGGCAGGCGCCTGGATGGGGTTGTAGGAGGGGCAGGCGTCTGTGAGACACATCAATACTTTCTGTCCACTGCCAGGTCCATCAGAGCAGCCCCAGGCACAGCTCACCTCCATCGCTCCCTCTGCCTGGACAGAGGACAGGTAGACAGGCTGGTGGAGTGGGGAGCAGGGAGACAGGCAGGCTCTCAAAGTCAGCGTGGCAGTGAGACAGGCAGACACACCAGCGGAGCAGGGAGCAGGGAGACAGGCAGGTTTTCAAAGTCAGTGTGGCAGTGAGACAGGTAGACAGGCCAGTGGAGCAGGGAGCAGGGAGACATGCAGGCTCTCAAAGTCAACGTGGCAGTGAGACAGGCAGACACGCCAGTGGAGCAGGGCGCAGAGAGACAGGCAGGCTCTCAAAGTCAGCGTGGCAGTGAGACAGGCAGACACGCCAGCAGAGCAGGGAGACATCTGCTGGGGGCAAGGTCAGGGCTTATAACTGTCGCTACTGATTATCAATAAGATCAATACTCACAGAGAAGAGAAGAGGAGAAGTGAGGACAGGAGGCACCAAGACTACATTTCTCTAGTTTCAGTCTCAAGGTGAAAGCTCAGACTCTCCCTTCCACCAGTACATGGTGTGTTTGAATGTATTCTTGACAAATTAAAGACATTTTTATCAAATAGAACAGGTCATGTGTCCTTTGTGAAGAAATCAGCTCTAAGAGTCATGAATCATTATGCGTCACAGTCAGACATCAACTGCTTTTAAAGCTCCATCATTCAGTAATGACAGCCAAAGGCATTAACCTGAACTAGATGAAAGAGAGTGATGCTAAGCATGGTTGAGTATATGGAGCCTGTGAAAGAGAATGATGAAAGATATTGCAAAAATCGATGGGGATTTATAAAAAATACCCATTCCCGGTTTGAGACTGCATCTGAGACAGGGCTAGAGGCAGGGGTATAGAGTGCAAGTCTGGAGGCAGGGGTAGGAGGCAGGTCTGGAGGCAGGGGTTATAGAGTGCAAGGCTGGAGGCAGGGGTAGGAGGCAGGTCTGGAGGCAGGGGTTATAGACGAAGGAGTGGAGGCAGTGGTAAAAGATACAGAGGCAAGTCTGTAGGCAGGGCTAGAGACAGGGGTGGAGGCAGGGCTAGAGGCAGGGGGTGGAGTTAGCGCCGGAGGCAGGGCTGGAGGCAGGACTAGAGGCAGGACTGGAGGCTCCAGAGGCAGGGCTGAGGTGCTGACTGATGTGTAATGCCGGAGGTGTTTGTGTTGGCCTGTTGACACAGAGAGCCAGTATGTGGAGGCTGAAGGCTCTCAGACACAGACACTCTGGTGAGGGCTGCGGAGGAGCTCACACACACTGGAGCTGGAACCGTTTCTAGTCCTCAGAGGGGGCTGGAATTATGCTGACACCACATTACATGATAAACACCCTCGAATGAATCACTTCAGTTCATTGACACCCACATATAAACAATTGGGTTCTCGAACTGATATTTCTAATGAGATGAGTGAAGGCTCTGGTTCTCTAAAGTTATTCAAAAACACACGCACACACACACACATGCACACACACTCTCCTTTGGGGTAGCAGTAGATTACCCATGCTGGGCTGAAAGCAGGGCTCCCTGCACCATTCCTGTCTTTGTCTGCCTCTAACAATGTCAAACAGCTTTCCAAGACAAATCCAGGAAGTCTGGCCTTTTGGAAGTTTAAATCCGGATCAAACCTGATCGGTTCCACCCGGCCTCTCCCTCCACGCTCCGACTACTCCTAGTCATCCAGCAGAGCCCAACTCTGCAGCCATGGGGGTGCCACCTAGAGCTGAGAGCCCAGTCCTCCAGTCCTCCAGACCTCCAGTCCTCCAGTCCTCCAGTCCTCTGGTTCTCCAGTCCTCCAGACCTCCAGTCCTCCAGTCCTCCAGTCCTCCAGTCCTCCAGTCCTCCAGCCCTCCAGTCCTCCAGTCCTCCAGTCCTCCAGCCCCCCAGTCCTCCAGTCCTCCAGTCCTCTAGACCTCCAGTCCTCCAGTCCTCCAGATCCTCCAGTCTTCCAGTCCTCCAGTCCTCCAGTCCTCTAGTCCTCCAGTCCTCCAGTCCTCCAGACCTCCAGTCCTCCAGTCCTCCAGTCCTCCAGACCTCCAGTCCTCCAGTCCTCCAGCCCTCCAGTCCTCCCAGTCCTCCAGTCCCCCAGTCCTCCAGTCCTCCCAGTCCCCCAGTCCTCCAGTCCTCCAGTCCTCCAGTCCTCCAGTCCTCCAGTCCTCCAGTCCTCCAGTCCTCCAGTCCTCCAGTCCTCCAGTCCTCCAGTCCTCCAGCCCTCCAGTCCTCCAGTCCTCCAGCCCTCCAGCCCTCCAGTCCGCTGGTTCTCCTTCTCTAGTCCTTTACATTCCTCCCTTCTCCCAATCCCTCCCTCCTCTCTCTCCGAGTCCCCTGGAGTGAGTCAGCCAGTCTGTCGGTATGAATACTGCATGGTGTCAGGGTCTCAGAGGATGTGGTCTGGAGACTCTGACCCACTTCAAACACAGCAGGGAGAGGTGTAGGGGGGGCGAGTCTAGGTAGCGGTAGGGAGAACCATGTCTCCAAAACGTGCATTACTTTTTAAATCGCCCTCTCTTCCATCTTTCTTCCTGTCTCTCTCTCTCTTTTCTCTCTCTTGTCTCTCTCTCTCTCTTGTCTCTCTCTCTCTTGTCTCTCTCTCTCTGGCTATCCCTCTGCCCCCCTCTCGTTATCATTCCTCCTCTCCCTATTCTACCTAATCTGACCTCTGACCCAAGAGAGCCAGCAGAGGGAGGGTCACTCACCCTACATCCACACACACACACACACACACACGAACCCCCCCGTGTCAGTGGTGCGGGCTCGTTCTGGAGAGGATCTGAACCAGCGTGGTGTGGGGGGCCGAAGAGGCAGCAGAGGGAGGGTCAGTGATCCATGAACAAGTGGCCTTCCTCTAACTGGATTAAACGGATCACAGCATCGCCCTTAAGCCACGCTGGGTGTTTACACATGTTTCTACTTGTTTATGTCAATGTGTGTGTGTGTGTGTGACCAAGTGTAAGTGTGTGTTAAGATACATGCGTGCACTTTGTGTGCATTCGAGTGAGGGGATGCACATTGGTTCAGCCGTGTGTGTGTGTGTGTGTGTGTGTGTGTGTGTGTGTGTGTGTGTGTGTGTGTGTGTGTGTGTGTGTGTGTGTGCGTGCGTGCATCAGAGTATATTTGTTGTTTTTTCAAACAAAGCAGGAGAGGTCCCTGCTGTTCAGTATAATACATGTCAGATGACTGTTAATGCGACCATCGCTCCACCCAGAAATCTGCCTGTTGTGAGAAGTGACACGCACCCACGCACTGACACGCACAAACACACTGACTTACGCGCACACACACACACACACACACACAAACGCACACACACACACACGCACCAGACCCCTGCTGTTCCTAAAGGCTGATAAGACACACATATGCTACAGCGATTCCAAGCGTCTACTCACACACACACACACAGTCTCAACCCTAACCTCCCAGTAGATTTGGACAGAACAGGACTTTTATAGGGGGCGCCGCTGAAGTAACACAATGCGTCGGGGAATCCAGGAGTTGTGTGCGCGTGTGTGCGCACCCACATACGATTATGTGTGAAAGGTGCTATGTCTGTGCCTATGTCTGTGCATGCGTTTATGGAGCAATAAAACTCCCATTCTGACACTGTCACAGGTTAAAGATATGACACGTGTTGCCACGGAGACGGCCTTGAGTCTGTCCCTGGAAACATGAAATTACTTTCACAGTATCAGGCACTAGCCTGGCGAATGTATGTGTTTGAGGATGATAGTCCTCCTATGTGTGTGTGTGTGCGCGTGTGTCCATCACATTGGGTTAATCTACATTGGTAATCAAATGTAAATACCCACAGTCAACAGGACTTGAGCCATCTTGGACAGCAGATTCCTAAAGTCAACACATCAGGTAGTCGAGGCTAGGGCTGCTGTAGGACACACACACACACACACACACACACACACACACACACCTGTCAATCCGTTCAAGTCCTGACAGAAAACACTGCTAAACCAACAACGCGACACGAAACCACAACAACGGCCGACTCTCCTCCCGCCTCACATTCCCATCTACAAGTGTGACGTCACCCCCCGCTGTGGCTCCCAGAACCACCGTGACTCCCCCGCTCATCCTCCGTGCTCCTCACCCTGCCTCCTCTGAGGGGCGGGCGGGCGGGGGACAGGGTGGCACAGGAAGCAGCGAGCGGCTGGTGTCTCAGCCTCCCGGAGCCCCAGCGGAGCCACGTGCTCAAGCAGCAGGACGGCTCCCAGCCCCCAGCCTCCTCTCTCCCCCCTGCCCCAGCCCCGCTACAGGAAACACATACCGCCAGGCCCCTTTAAGACGGGACGGACAGAGAGAGAGAGCGAGAGAGAGAGGGAGAGAGAGACAGAGAGGGGGAGATGGTGCTGTGTAATGTAGCTGGAGCGAGGGAGCATAATCTGGGTTGCGCTACAGTACCTCCTTAGAACTCCTCAGAGCCTGCTTACATCAGCACGGCCAGAACGAACAAGTGCAGACATTAGAGGGGGTGGGGGGGTGGGGGGGGAGGGGGGGTTGGGAGGGGGGTGGAAAGAGAGGGAGAGAGGGAGAGAGAAAGTCAGAGCTAAAGAGAGAAACCAAGAGAGAGCAAGAGAGCGAGAGAGCAGGAGAGCGAGAGAGCGCGAGAGACGAGAGAAAGAGAGAGAGTGTAGGAAAGAGAGGTAGAGAGAGAAAAGAAAAGTAGAGAGAGAGAGAGAAAAGTAGAGAGAGAGTAGAGAGAGAGAGAGAGAGGGAGAGAGAGAGAGGCAGCGAAGTGAAAAGTAGGACAGCCACAGTACCTCCCACAGCAGCAGGTCCAGTGTGTCTCTGGGTAGCAGGTGTTGTCCCGGGGTGGCGACCCAGCAGAACCAGAACTAGAACCAGGGGAGCGGGAGGAGGAGGAGCAGGGACGATCAGTCAGCCGTCTCCTCTCCGCCGCTCTGCTCCACTCCTCTTCCTGGTGCTGTGTCTGTCTGCCTGACCTCTACTCTGCCTCTCCACTCTGTTCCTTCTCTGTCCCCACTCTGTTCCTGCTCGCCGTCTAACTCTGTGCGTCTGTCTGAGCGTATGTGTGTGAGCGTGTGTGTCGCAAGCAGCCTGACAGCCTGACTGACCACTGTTAGCTCTCAGACGCTCGTACAGAGGAAAAAAACACTCATGACACACAGAGAGAAGAGAAGGAGGGAGAAGGGGAGGGGGAGTTCAGAGCGAAGAAAAAAGTCCTTTTCTCCAGAGTTGCACTACTCTCTCTCTCTCTCTCCCTCCCTCTCTCGCTCTCTCTCTCTCTCTCTCTCTCTCTCTCGCTCTCTCTCTCTCTCGCTCCCTCTTGCTCTCTCTCTCTATCCCTCTCTCTCTCTCTTGCTCTCTCCTCTCTCTCTCTTCTCTCTCTCTCTCCCTCGCACGCGCGGTCACAGAGTTCTGGGTGCAGTAGCGGTAGTGGTGGGGCAGGACAGGCTGAGCCATCTGTTGCAACACGTCTGCCTGCCGCTCTGCTTTACCCAACCACTCACTCTCTCACGCGCGCGCAGACACACACACACACACACACACACACACAGCGGCGGAGCAAGCTGGGAGGGAGGAGGGTGAATAGAGGGGAGGATTGGCCTGCCTTCCTGTACCCAATCTGAAAACAGAACACTTTCTCTTAGTGAGGCAGGCGGAGCCAAACGATTGGAGGGAGGGGGGAGACTAGAGGGAGGAAAAAAAGACATACACCATTTTTTTTTAAAGACACGGCAAGTGGTACAAAGACCAAAGGAGAGAGGGGGGGGAGGAAGAGAGAGATAGAGGGAAAGAGACAAGTTTATAAGAGAGGAGTGGCAAGACAGAGAGAGGAGGGAGGGAGGGGTGAAATGGAGAGCTTGGCTGGGTTCCTGCGTGTTCATGTGGCTGGTACCTCTGGCTTAATGGGCTGACAGCGCCAGGACAGAGAGAGGGAGAGAGGGAGGTAGGGAGAGAGGGAGGTAGGGAGGGATAGATGGAGAGAGGGAGGGAGGGAGGGATAGATGGAGAGAGGGAGGGACAGGGGTGCAGTGTTACACTGCACATAACTTGAACACAGTAAAGTCCGCTAATGCGCTCTAATACTGGAAACTTACCAGCACATGTACAAGACTTCACAGCATGTACACTGTACACTGAAAAACAGACAGACAGACAGATAGACTCACAGAGAGACAGACAGGTAGCCAGACATACCAACACACA
>CAEFZP010004976.1:27500-172500 GCA_903064625.1 Mallotus villosus
CCTTCTGCTCTAATAGCAGCTCCTCTGTAATGTCCCTCTCATGACAGTGGCCAGAGCCCCACCACACAGATGCTACTCACAGCTAATGAGACTGGAGCCCTGGGCTAGGACACACACACCCTTCTCTCTCTCTGTCACACACACACACACACACACATACACACATACCCTTACAAGCACACACACCGATGGACACGCGCACAATCACGCACATGCACACGAGCAAACGAGCACGCGCACACACCATACGCACAGGCACCCACATGCACACACCCTCAAACACATGTACACACACACACGCACACAATCAGCCACTCGCAGTCACGTGCACACACAAGCAGGCAGCCAATATTAGCAGTGGAGCTGTCTGTCTGCGTTGCATCCGGCCATGCTGGAGCTGCCTGTGATGAAGCGGACAAGAGCGGCCACCATCTCAGCAGAGCATATCTAATCTCAGCCCTCAACACAAAGCCTTTGCAATGGGCCTCTCTCTCTGATACACACACACACACACACACACACACGCATAGCGGCTGCATCTTCAAACGCTCGCACAGAGCCATGCATTTATCAAGAGGGTGGCATGTTTCATAAGTGTCATCTGATCTCGTTGTTGTGCAGTGCTTTAATCTGCTGCAGGTTGCGTAAGAATCAACCAATCCCTCTCTCTTTCATATACCAGGTCTGGGGATTGAGGACATCTGAACCACAGGGATAAACCTGATGACCTGGTGCTGTTGTCGTTGTTGTTCTACATGCATGGATGCTTGCATAAGTAGGACAAAACCCTGTAACCTCTGACCCCAAATATATCAATCTAGATTTCAGTCAGGGTAGGGTAGGGCAGGTAAGGATAGGGTAGAGGTAGTGAAAGGGTAGGGCAGTGTTTGCTGTGAAATCCACCGCTAGACAAGCTCTCTAGCATTGCAAGCATTGATTTGTCTAAGTCGTAAACACAGTGTGTCTATATAACAAGTAAACTACATAAACTATACAACAATGTTTATCGTCCAACCGAGCTGGAAAGCCTCTTTACAGCGCAGTGATCAAGGCAGATTATCTCACAAACGATTTAAAGCCTGCCTCCGTAAGCCCTTTATTGGAATAACCGTGGGGAGAAATTCACAGCTGAGGCAAATAAACATCTCAGCCATGAACTGTTTCATGCCACACTGCAGGCCTGTTTAGAGAGGGGAGGTCTGTAGTGGAGGTCTCTGTAGAGACTGGAGGGCAGGAGAGAAGAGAGGTCTCTGTAGAGACTGGAGGGCAGGAGAGAAGAGAGGTCTATGTGGAGACTGGAGGGCAGGAGAGAAGAGAGGTCTCTGTGGAGACTGGAGGGCAGGAGAGAAGAGAGGTCTCTGTGGAGACTGGAGGGCAGGAGAGAAGAGAGGTCTATGTGGAGACTGGAGGGCAGGAGAGAAGAGAGGTCTCTGTAGAGACTGGAGGGCAGGAGAGAAGAGAGGTCTCTGTAGAGACTGGAGGGCAGGAGAGAAGAGAGGTCTCTGTAGAGACTGGAGGGCAGGAGAGAGTGGTGAGGATCTGACCTCAACTGTCCATTAACATTCTGGAACATTCATGTTCGAGGCCTCTTAACACTGCACAGCAAGACACCAGAGGATGACACAATAACTCAATTCTGTTCCCCTAAAACCACATGTTTATGGAAAAGTGAATGATTTACTGTCTGGATAAAGAGAGAGAGAAGGAACAGAGTTCTCCTTGGGACGTTTGCTCTGTCTTACAGCTCTTCTTTTATCTCTCTCTCTCTCCTTTTGTCCTCTCTGTCCCTCGTTTAGCCATGTTTTCGTGTTTAGAGAAACCAGCCCATTCAGACTCATTGTAGCTGTCGTTGTCACTCTCGCACTAATGGAAACCTGACTAACATCTCTTAATGATGGGAACCATCACTGTGTGTGTGTGTGTGTGTCTGTGTGTGCGCGTGCACGTGCACGCGTGCATGTGTAACAGGGCGGGCGTGCTTTCCCACAGCCATGTAAAGACAGGCTTGGCACAGGTCTGTGGTATGTTAGTCATGTTTGTGTTGCATCTATAGAGCGCCACTGACAAGGTCATAACACCAGCCCCTTGTCTCACCCAGCCCTCAGGCCCCCATTTACCCCCCCAGGCCTCCCTAGCTTCTCACCCTGAGCAGGCTTTCTCCCAGAGCAGGCTGCTCCTCGTTAATTAGCCTGTTTGTTTTCCCCTCTGTAAAGGCACGCCGCCTCTGCCTGGCCTGCACACACACACAGGGCCCTGACAGGGACAAACGCCGGGCTCTTTCACCGCGCCATGTCTCTCAGGGGCACGGCTCTCACGCGGAGCAGGGAGACGGCACATGTTTCACACGGTCACACGAGGTCACACGTACACACGGGCGGAGGTAGGGGGGCGTTGCTCTGGGTTGTTTGTTAATGAGCCGAGGGTCCTGTCTCTCTGGTTCTGGAGATACGGACACTTCTAATGACCGTGATTAGCTTTGCTGTCTGTGGGCTTTCCGACATGACTGATCCGCTGATAGCGGTACGACTCTTTACCTATTTAACCGGCAGCAGAGTGCAGAGAGGGAGGGAAAAAAAACTCAAACGAGAGACACTATCTTCCCTATTCTGGCACTTGTCTGCTCAGAGGTGCTTATTAATCTGTTAAACACACACTCTTCCTTACAATGTCTAGCCTGGTGTACTTTACAAGTGGGTCTGGTCTGGTAGAGAGCAGATGATAAACCCGTGTGTCAACAGAGTTTGGATGGGAAGCCAGGCCTGCTCTGGCCTGAGGGGAACCTCAGCAACCACAGGCCTGCCAGACACTGCCCACACACAGCTACACACACACACACACACACAGTGGGGGAGAGGGAGAGAGACAGAGAGGACGAACCACTTGACACACACAGAGAACTGACCACTCTTGGAACTGCTCCTCTGAGATCCTTTCCTAAGCCCCGAGGATGCAACAGGCTAGCTTCTCCTCTCCCCACCTCTCTTCTCCTTTCTCTTCCCCCTGTTCCCCACCCCCTTGTCTTCTTCTCCTCGCATGTCCTCTCCTCCCCTTCTCCTCTCTGTCTAATGGGATGGCTCTATAAACGCCCAGTCTTGTTCATTAGAGGGCCAGCCTCATCTGGGACGACTCCCACATAAAGAGCCTATTGGTGGGGGAGTGGGGCCAGCTTTCCACCAAAGCCTCCACAGACCCCATTAAACTGTGGCACCAGATCCATGTGGCTGAACAGAGGGAGAGGGAGAGAGAGGGAGAGAGAGGGAGAGAGAGGGAGAGGGAGAGGGAGAGGGAGAGGGAGAGGGAGAGGGAGAGGGAGAGGGAGAGGGAGAGGGAGAGGGAGAGGGAGAGGGAGAGGGAGAGGGAGAGGGAGAGGGAGAGGGAGAGGGAGAGGGAGAGGGAGAGGGAGAGGGAGAGAGGGAGAGGGAGAGAGAGAGAGGGAGAGAGGGACGAGAGGGACGAGAGGGACGAGAGGCGAGAGACGAGAGAGAGAGAGGGAAACAGACAGACACAGAGAGACAGACAGTGTGAGACATTGACAAAGAGACGGGTCACAGGAATGTCGGAATCTATGACAGAGGTGCTCCCTGTTTGGATCTCAGCCATGGAAAACTGTGAAGCTAGTCCTCCCAGCCCTACCCCTTCTCTTCTGTCCTCCCCCCTTCTCCTGTCCCCCCTCCTCCTCCACCCACCTCCTCCTCTCTCTCCCCCCCTCCTCCATCCCCCAGTAACACCACAGGGAGGAGCAGCACCACCACCACCTGTGGCCTCTGCAACATGGACCAAATATATATACACCTACATAGGCCAACAGGAGATAAACCACACCTACAGCCACATACCTCACCCACTCAGTAGACGCACCATTTTCGCCATTTCCCCTTGGTGATGAATAAAGTTCGCACCAACCACGCACAACACAAACATACACACACGAAAACACACTCAAAAGCATGAACAAACCTGAAACATGTGCTGCCTGCGACCGTGCACTTCCCCAAACCACAGTGACTCATCACAGGATGATCCTCTAAAACATTTCTGTGGAAGAAGATTTATCATAGGGAATTTCACTTCTCTCTTTTTCTCTCTTTTTCTCTCGTTTTCTCTCTTTTTCTCTCTCCCTCTCTCTCTGTCTGTCTCTTTCTCTCCGTCTGTCACCCTGACTCAGCTAAACCAGGTGGAAGGGTGGAGAGATGGAGGACTACAGGAGGTCTGGGCAGAGCAGGGGTGTGACTAGACACTCCCTGTATCATAACAGAATCTCCCTGAGAGAAGGAAGGAATGCCAGAGTAAAAGAAAAAACATTCCCGGCTGAATCAAAACCATGTTCGACCACGCCTGGGAACACGATACCAGCTACCAAACGTACAGTCTCCATGGTTTCCACAGCCAAAACTCACCCCAAAAGACAAAAAACTGGATCTGGATTGAGCTTTGGACATGGTAGCTAGAACACCGACCTGTCAGGACAAAGAGCCTTGCCCTAACCATCAGGCATTCTGGCTACACTACCATGAAGCCTGAACAAGCAGGTACTATAACACACACATATAAATAAATCACTGAAGTAAGGACAGAGTTTACAAATGCTAGTAGAAGCTAATCTCAGGAGCAGAATGCAGAAGAATGCAGCAGTGTGCATCCCTGAGAGAGTGAGAGAGAGAGAGAGAGAGAGAGAGACAGTGAGAGAGAGGAGAGAGAGAGAGGAGAGGAGAGAGAGAGAGAGAGAGAGAGATCTGAGCTCTTGGACAAACTTACTGGACAAACTTAATTGGTCCTCCTGATAACTTGCATAATCTAGGCAGATTCCACTGTGCAAGTGCTTGTTCTCACCAGCCTTTAAATTATAGATGAACACATTTCAAATACCAATACCTGTACATAATGCAAAAGACTAGCACTGCAGGAAAATATCCTCTAAAGTAGCTTAATTAACACCACTAGGAATACGTTCTTTATCAATATCGGAGAGGGAGCGGCAGAACTGCAAAGGAAGCTAAATGATGAAAGCAGTTTGACGTAGTACCTGGGACTACAGAGTTAGAGGAGTGAGTAGCCCTTAGCTTCTAAGCTTTTATTCATGAATCTTCAAAGTCCTCGATGAAAACTCCACTGAAATATTGATGCTGCTCTGTCATAGAACAACTCAAAGAGGCTACTGTAGGCATGGTTTGACATGCTGTCAATGACGCAGACAGAGCATACAAAAGACTACTAGAGGTTATTGCCTACCATACCTTGCCGATTAATTAACCCAGTAGTTAGTTGTATATCTGGTCATTTAATGTAAACTCACCAGTATTAGGACATCTAGTCTAGATCTGCATTCATAAAACATATTGCTTACTCTCTTCCGGCGGAGCTTCGCTTTTTCGATCTGAATATGCCACGCCAATTAAGGGTGTTTGACGTCTAAATATAATATTACAGTAACACATAAAAAATGCATATTCAAATAAAAATACATATCAATCAAAATAATCTCTTCCTCTGTCATTCTATTAATTTAAAATGACAGGCGTCTCCTTGCAGTTGTGTGGTCATTCAATGATCCCCAGGATGAGTAGCCGTGGCATGCGTCTCCGGTTTGCAATTATTCTTGAGCTCATGTGTCTCACATGGCGGGATAATTACCAGGGCTAAATCTCAGACTGGCTGTTGCTTCCCCTCGATTAGATATTATGAAACGGCCTACTGTAACATGGGCAGGAGGGAACACTATCTTAATTAATTGCTGTCCAACAGAAGGTGGTTTTACGCATGGTCGAATTAGGAAGAAAATCGATAATC
The DNA here is from genome assembly GCA_903064625.1 of Mallotus villosus. Classification (NCBI taxonomy): domain Eukaryota; kingdom Metazoa; phylum Chordata; class Actinopteri; order Osmeriformes; family Salangidae; genus Mallotus; species Mallotus villosus. The sequence continues at coordinate 33,288 of CAEFZP010004976.1, forward strand.
CGGTCAAGGACAAATTGATCTTTACAGCGTCTTTTGAAGGGTTTAAGAATGAATTGCAGTGCAGACAACAGTTGGCACCTCAGCAAAATGAGTCGTGACGAATTATATAATTGCATTTATTGAGCAACGGTAAAATTGGTCGGGTCTGACGGAAAGGCTGGCTGTAGCCCATCCATTCATGTAAAGGCAATTCATGCCTGCTTCAGGTGGTCACACATAGCTTCTCTTTCTCTGGAAGAGACCCACAGCACGGCCTCATGTAGCTCCCTACCTCAGCCACCCACCCTCCTTCCTCTCCGTCTCATTCAATCATCTCTATCGAGCCCATAGTCCCCCATCTACCCTGAGAACCTGTTGCTGTGGGTTACGTGACCCTGTCAATCATGCAGTCACAATGTGGGCTGCAGTGGGCTGACAGAGCTCTCACCCCAAGACACAAAAGCTGAATGGTGCCTCACTGTTCACTGGGGTGGGAGCTAGAGGGTGTTTTGAATAATTAATGAGTTGTTTACAGACTAAAGGTTGGGACCACCATGACCCACCCCTAAGCAGACACACACACACACATCCTTCACTTCCCCACATTCGCAAACACACCACAGATGGCAATAGATTACCAGTATATTGCCAGAGGGATGACAGATAAGGATGGAGAGAGAAAGAGAGAGGGGGGGGGAGAGAGAGAGAGAGAGAAGAGGGAGGTAGAGTCTAAGCAGCAGGTACACTCGATGGAGCGAATCAAGATATGTGCTTTTTTGCAGGGACAACCTACCTACCTGTACGCACACACACACACACACACACACACACACACACACACACACACATAAACAGCGCTCACATCCCAGCACTAAGGTTTAATGAGCTGAAGCTGCTCCTTGTTTGTCCCAACAAAGCTGTCTCTGAGCTATTACCCTGATACGTTAACAAGGTGTCATTTTGACAGGTGCCCCCCCCCCACACACACACACACGCACACACACATGCACACACACTTGCACACTCAACACACAACCCTTTCTCCTGCTCCCAGCTGTAATGTAGCTAACCTCATTACACAGTAGAACAGAGCTGCTCTCTGTGAGACCCAGCTGACCAACAGCACCTCTTCACTTCAGTTTACACATCATTCACTTAGTGTGACCTAACAAACAACAACCTGCAGCTCAATGTTCACACACACAATAGGATCAGTTTGAATATTCATCGGTTTGAATATTCTTAAGTACTTAACTAGTCAAGTTTAGTAGCAGTGCTGTTTCGAGACCCAGGTTGATTCAGGCCTGATTCTAAACTCGACAGTGAGGTCCTCTTAGGTATCTGGCCTGTCTCCTGTCGTGCTCCCAGACCGTAGCTTTTGATCCATGGCAACAAGGTTGTCGTGGTGCGGTGAGACATTCAGGAGCAGATGAAGGACAAAACGGAACCTTTGGAGATGTCAAGAACACAGCTGAACCCTCCCCAGGGACACTGTAGCCTTGTACACTCATAACATGTCTTATCAAAACCATCAACAAAAGGTGGGAAACACTTTGCTCTGAGAAAGCCACGCGCTGGAAACCCGAAACAAGATATGTTCTCGTTTATTTATCTGTCAGTGTATCTGCTTTCCGGCCACAGCCTGGTGTGCTTAACGGGCTCAGGGCCCGGGGACCTCTGAGATAGAGGCAGCCAGAAAGAAAGAGTAAAAGGAGCAAGAATCGAGACACAGATTGTGTGAAATAGGAAACCATTCTCAATCTGTGAGAGAACATATCCAACTGAGCGAGGAGAGGCGAAGAGTGTGAGAGGAGACAGGGATGGGATGGAGATTTAGGAGTATTTGTTCACCAGGGATTGGACACACAAGACCCCCACAGCCCCACTGAAACAAACTATCTCACACACATAAACAATTACACCACCGAGCCCAAGAGGGTGACAGGTATTGTGTCGTTTTCTGTTACTTCCCATCTGGGGTAGCCATATTTCTCTTCCTCACACACACACACACACACACACACACACATGCAGGCAGACAAACAAACACAGAGGTTCAGGGACACAGACGTTTGAGTGGTGTGGCGAACTGCCTGCGTGAGAACTGTAGGTACTCTGGGGGATCTGGGTCGGAGCGTGTTCAACGCTGGGGTAGGTGAAAGACATGAAGTCATAAAGAGAGGGAGAGAGAGGATGGACATAGAGGGTATATGAAGTAGACAGCTGTCATCGCCCTCCTGATGGCTGGTTTCCGTCCGACTTTCAGGCAGCGCTGTCCTTTTCTCTCCTCTCATCTCTCCTCTCGACTCAACTCTCTTCTCATCTTTTATTTTCCAACAGGTTCTCTAGGGGACCACTATTAAATATACATATGCCAGTCAGCTGATCTGAGAGCAGCCAAGGTGCCTCGCTGCCCCTCTCTCTCTCTCTCTCTCTCTCTCTCTCCTCCCTCTCTCCTCTTTCCTCCCGCCCTCCAACATAGCTCTGCCGAGGAGTCCAACCCTCATGAGTGGTTTACCATTAACAACTCCTTGAATATTTTTCACCAAATCAAACCTCTGACACGGAGACACCCAGACAAACAGTAGCGGCAGCTGTTTGAGTTGGCGATGGAGCCCGACTGCCTGGAGGGAGCTGAGAGTGGCTCCTGTTCCTGTACACAACCCCCTGTCTGTCTGCAGGGAGAGAGAGAGAGAGAGAGGCAAGGTGTCCTTGGACTGAAAGTGGATACTGGTCTCTCTCTCAGACTGCTATGCTGGGGTCTCTCTCTTAGGGAGAGAGTGGCTGTGGTGTCGTGATGCGGTGGTGTGACACGGTCCCCCGTGACTGTTCCAGATGTGCATCATCACACATCTGTATTGACAGATGAGGCAGACTATTCCACACCCGTCCAGAACGGCAACCATGAATACACAAGCACATATTTCACTGCCATCCAAGTACAGAGAACACTGCAGTCTGGAAACCCATCTGGCCCTGCTACAAACACACACACACTTCCATGCACAAACATACACACACATTCTGGCTGTCTTTTGGAGGTGGTAATAGATGCATGGTGTATGTTCCATGTGGCCACTGGGGACATTTTACCCTTCTCTCTCTCCCTCTATTTTTCCCTCTTCTGACTTTAGTTCCTGACCAGCAGGCCAAGACGCCTCTTCTACTTCTTTACATAATCCCTTTATGAATAAACATGTCCTCTCTGGTCCCTCTGCTGCTGGGAATGGGCTCCCTGTTTCCCAACACACACACACACAGACGCATGGACCCACACGCACACACCAGGACATGAATATTCAACTGTACGCACCCCCCTCCTCCTCCTTCTTTCACTCTCTCCCTCTCCGTCTGTCTGAGCAGATCTAGGATATGAGTGCCAACGTCTCTGTCGATGCAAGCTCCGGGGTTGCCACAGCAACTTGGTGGCTACATATTAAGGGCAGGTAGACATATTTTAACACATTACAAAACGTCACCGTCGTTTGAGAATAGCAGAAACTGATCTTTTTCGTTTGATCTTCGTGGTGTTATCACATGGTGTCACCCAGTCACATCACACTGCACCAGCACGTGTGAGATCCGACACAGGTACTGTACAACGACAGGCCGGCAGGGTGGTAGACAAGGCAGACTAGGAGGAAGTCAGAAGGACGGCTGAGCTGTTTGTCCTCTACACCAGAGGTCTTCAACCCTGGTCCTCAGGGACCCCCTGTCCTGCACGTTTTAGATATTTCCCTGCATGCTCCAACACACCTGATTCAAATGAACGGGTCGTTATCTAGTTATGCGGAAGCCTGTTAACGACCATTCATTTGAATCAGGTGTGAGGACCAGGGTTAAAGACCTCTGCTCTACACTATGTATAGGGACATGAGAGGAAAAACCCCATTCTTATTTTTACATTACATGTATTCATTTAGCAGTCGCTTTTACCCAAAGCGACTTCTCACTTTTTATTTAGTCTCCTCTCTTTCACTTCCCCCCCACAATCTTTTTATTTTCTGTTCTAGTCTGTTTGACATTAGTTCCAGTAGCTTCTCTCAGAGTTTACGGTGCAGACACACGTACATATGTTCCAGTTAGCAGGAAAGGATGACATCAACATGCAGGAGGGGTGCTAACTCTCAGGTGAACATGGACAACATCGATACTCCCACATCCAGACGACCTTTCCCTGACCTATTCCTTCCTCCAGGCCGGACCACCGAGGATGCAGACGGCGTGACAGGACTCCAGGCTGGGGAGCATGGGGAGCAGCAGCCATCGATCCCCTGAAACTGCCCTTTCAGTATTAACCTCCACCTTCTAGTCCCTCGCCCCCCGCCAGCCCGCTCTCCATTCCTCTCCTCGACGCTTCTTTGTGTTTCCGACAATATTACTGAAACACTGAGCTGACGCTGTGTTGCCTTGGCATTATCCAGATTGCTTACTGGGACGCTGAGTCAGTCAGACGTGGGTGGATCTGAGCCACGCAGCAGGCCAGTGAAGCATGAACAGAGCTGATTGTGGTGTTCTCTTATCCTACTGTGTCCAGCCTTGAGCTGAGACCGTCCAGCCTGCTGTCTGCGTGTACAACCCCGAGCCCAGGAGGAGAATCCAGCCCGTCGCCCAGCGGTGCCGTCCAGCCACATCTTGGTGAGGCCTGCCCCCTGGTGGTGGGATGGACACAGTGCATCTCATTTACAAAAGGAACCCCCCCACCCCACGGGATAAGCAGTGAAGACACTCTAGCCAAAAAACCTGATTTATTAACATTCAAAAGGAAACACGTAAAATAAATAGACGACAAATGCAAAAAAAGTCCAATTCAAAACAGACCGAGACTAAACCTTACCACCACGCACCTGTCCGTTCTAACGTCTGTCGACAAGACACACGGTGAACAAACACAAAACATGAGACACACACAAAGCCTTCAGACAGGGGGGAGGAACCTCTCTGGGGGTCTGAAGGACCGTGCCGACTAGATCGACAACCATGGAACAACATACAACACAGCTCCAGGGATCTGACTACATCGGGTGTCTCCTCTACGTCGCTCCTCTCCGCCAGCCAGCCACCAGCTAGTGGTACACACCATGGATGCACTGGAATTATATACGGAAGAGCCAGCAGTCCTGCATTAGCTGTTGTGGGATTAACTGTGCCGGTTTAACTAGAAGCCAAACTAGAGCTGTAGACGGTGGTCTGTCCTGGTCCTGGAGCGCCGAGGATGGGCGTGGGAGGGTGTAGCAAGGAGAAGCCTCTGATGGGACAGTCTGGGCCTAAGGGTGCTCCCTGGTCCGTCCTGGTGTGTAGGAGCCAGGCCTGGTCTGGCGCCCCCCCCCTCCCCCCGTGGTCTCCTTGGTAAGTCATCTGGGAGCCGCCCCCCCCCCGGGGGGGAGCCGCCCCCTCCCCCGTTGGGTCTAGGTGCGCCTCCTCTTGGCGCCCCCGGGACTGGAGGGGTTGCTGCTGGCGCTGAGCGCCTTCTCCGTGGCGCGGCTCCTCTTCCTCTTCTCCGCCTCCTTGCCCGTGGACACGTCGGCGGGGGCGCCGCCCTTCTCCTTGTCCCGCTCGCGCTCCTTGTCTCTGCTGCCCGCGCGCTCCGTCATCTTCACAGACGAGTTACTGCCTGGGAACGGGAGAGGGGGTTAGAGGGGCTTAGAGAAGGGGAGAGGGGCACTCAATCATGCCGGGGAGACGGTTTGAGTTGGGCGTGACGGTTCAACTTTGGCCGGTTACGAAACTGGGAAAGATAGGAGAAGGGAGATTAGAGAAGATGCTCTTCGTCGTCCGGGAAAAGGGAAGTTCATTTTGTCTGTGAGATGTGGGGGAGTAAGAAGGTGAGGTGGAAGGAGAAAAAGAGGTGAAGCAGTGCACGTGAGGAGAGGGTCAAGGGGAGGTGTGTGGAGAAACAGGACGGAGCTGTGATACCTTCTTCATGTGTGGCAGGGGGGTCTCGCTCCTCCTTGTACTCCTCCTTCACCTCCTCCTCAGATCCCAGTTTACCTGGGGAGGACGAGACACACGATGACGCTCGCACACACGACTGCCAGGGCTCTCGAGTGTCACGCCTTCGCCGCGAGACTCGCGCATTTCCACCACTCCTCACGCTCTCACGCAACACCTTGCATTTCTCACGCTGAGAAGGGATAACTTGTCCCGCTGTATACAATTAATTGGCGAGGCGCATGGATTTGGAGGTACGTTTCCTGCCGAATCGGAAACACCAGCAGCACCCTGTCCACCCCCCTCCCTCACAGATTTTAGTACCCAGATGTTGACAGGTATGGTAATCTCACGCCAAACTTTTGATCAAACTTGAGAGCCCAGCGTTGCAAATGTTTAGAGTCCATTAGTGAAAGGCTTGGAGCAAAGGACCACTATAGAGAATCTGGAAGGTGTCGTTTCTGAGGCCAGGTAGAGTCAAATGTGTTGTGATGTCTTGTCTAAAGCATAAATGTTTCCATACCTTCTTTTACATCCTGGATCATTTCATCAGGCAGCATGAAGCCCTTCTCCGAGTTTGGGAAAGGCAAGATCTCTGACTCGTGCTGAAGCCAAACATGCAGAAAAGAAGACAATAACAGACAGCATCACAGACAGAAATCCCCTATAAAGCTCTTCTCTGAAGACTCCCATGTGTGTCATCGAGTTACATGTTGTACTAACCAGGGCCTGCATGTCGTACATGGTCCCTAGGTGGTCCCATATGACGCTGGAAGACACCTGCCGGCCAATGTTCTGGCTGAATTTATCCCGGATACAGATCATGTGGAAGTGGCGGTTAACTCCTACAGTGAGGGCACATCGTCAACAAAAACTAGGACAATGTACAGTACAGCCCTAATAAAAGCTGAAAACATAGCCAATACATTCCAGCCATAGATAATACGAAGATATATTTTTTTCTCTGCCAATTCAATCAACTTAATTTGAGGACATCTGAATTTGTCTTACTAGCTCGGGCTATTAAAATAGCACGCGAGCTATCCATTAGCTTAGTCTATTGTTTACGTTTTTGTTGACATATTCTAAACACGAAAAGTATGTAGCTGAAGACGTAGCTTACAATTTGCCAATGATGCTATACCTTCCTGTTTTAACATCAAATATTACAAATGCTAGTTATCTTGTTAAGTAGTCAACTTTGATTGTTTGTCAAGAGCAGAACATCGTCACTCCAATCCGTGGCTTCGGCCTATCCTAGCCTCACTAGCTGGTTAGCTTTCGTTAGCTTGGTTAGCTTACGTTAGCATTACTGCACACAGCGGGTTTTTGAACGTACCTACGGGTTTATGACCAAGCATTGCATGGAAAAGGCACACCTCGACCTCTTGACTCCATACCACTGAGTCCTCGAGGGGACCGATTCCCGAGTCTGCTTGTTTGTCTTCGGCTGGAATCACCTCGGCTTCCCCCATCCTGCTGCTGATACTGGTGTAGCGCAGCTCAGTGGTGCTAGTCTAGTCATGTGCAGTTTCCGATTGAGTCGTTTGTTTGTTTGGAGTCTACTGCTGCTGAGTAAACTGAATTAACGCACCACTCACCTAGCTCTAATCGGGAATGATTTTCCGACTTTTGCTAGGCAGGCACACAAAACAAAGAACAAGTGTGTTTCAAATGTATTTGCCCCCAGTTTGATTTCCAGCACTGTCTAGCATACTTTTGGCTTTGGGAAGTTGAGCAAAGGGGAACAAGCGGCAATTCCACATGTGTTTGAGAAGAAAGCGGCCCCAGCAGGAAAGACACACCCATCTTCAGTCCCCCAGGCTGCCCGGCACCTGATCGCCTCTACTTGGAGTGAGCACATATTTTATTTATATCAAGTATTGTTGATAGGACCAAACTCTCTCTCTGTTAACCTTGATGACCCATAGTCATCAGTAGTCACATAAACACATTAGAAGCCAGATTAAAGCACACTCGTTACATCTGCTTGACAAGAACATTTATTGTAAATAAAACAGATGTGGTCCCAGAGTAGAGACCCTAAGAGAGAAAACAAATCATGGTTCACATTTCCTTAAAACAATGATGGGTTGCATGGATTTCACCAAGCAGAGGGAGCATGAGCTTCAACAGATGAACACTATATTTATACAAAACCAAAAATGATCTTCAGACAACTCAACCACCATGTCTGCTCTCTTGGTAGCAACGCTGCTCTCCAGAATGGCCAGAACATTAAACCAGACCGACCGGAGGCCAGCTCAAACGCTAACCTATCGTTCCATTGCTAAAAGTAATCAACTGTGTTTGGATAGGTCTTCAACTTTCCACAGTTCCGTGATGGCCTCCAGAAAGAGGTCAGATTTGCTCAGAGGTTCATTGGTCCCTTTGGTCTTGGAGGAGACCGTCTCCCCCTACAGACTCTCCTCTGAAACACCCAATCAGAGTCAAGTACTTGCTCTACTTATCAGACACTCTCCACACTGTAACATGCAGGTGAGGTCATAGCAAGTATCTATCAAGTATAGAAGACAGAATGATCCCTCATATTTCAATTTCAGACAGTTTCCATTTCAGTATCTAAGACGATGTGAGGCAAATCTGAGATCTTGATGAAGGTTTCATGACAGGGTGGATTTAGAGTACAGAGTGAAGGACATTCACTTTCTAACCCTCTCTTGCTGCACTCTCTCACACACACGCACTCATTCAGAAACATACACTCACACACCTCGCTCACTGGCTGAGGGGTTGACAGACCAACTGACATCAGACCCAACTAGACGATCTGCAATGCTTTGTGGCCAGCAGCTTCCCGCTCCTAAAGTAACGAGGCAACTTAAATCGCGCATTTTAAAATTCTGGGCTTTTGAAAATAAAGTTAAAAATGAAAATATCAAATGAGAACAGACAAAAGGCAAAATGGATGAATCCGAAAGAGAAACATGAAGGATACACGAGGCACAGAATAAGCTGTTGTACATCTGTAACAAACCACTTTACGCACTAGAAAACATCCCGTAGTCAAAACTATAAGACAACAGGTCCACTGTATCCATGGGCAACACGAGCCCCTCGCACTGTGTTTAAGGAACAGAAATGTGGTGGCAGTGAAGGAGGGGAATGAAATAGCGAGGAGGGGAGAGAAGGGGGAAGGTGGTGTGTGGGAGGCAGGAGAGCTGGGAGGAGTTTACTGCTCCTTCTTCTCAGACTCGGCCTCTTCTTTTGCTGCTGCCTCTTCTGGAGAGACTTCCTCATAGCTGGAGAGAGAGAGAGAGAGAGAGAGAGAGAGAGAGAGAGAGAGAGAGAGAGAGAGAGAGAGAGAGAAAGTAAATCACTTTAGAACCAATATTAGAATCAAGTGTCTTGACATGAACCATTTCCAGTGGGAGAGCAGGAATGAGATGAGGTCTGAATGGTGGGCCAACAGAAGAACCTTGATTTCCAGTGACAGACAGGAGCACTAAGATGATTCCTCCAGGAAGGGCAGCAGAGAGGGGTGGGATTGTCTCGGTGCAGACTGGGTATCACAGAGGGGTGGGATTTGTCTTGGTGTAAAGGGGCAGCAGAAAGGGGTGGGATTATCTTGGTGTAGAGGGGTGGGATTTGTTTTGGTTCAGACGGGGTATCACAGAGGGGTGGTATTGTCTTGGTGCAGACGGGCAGCAGAGAGGGGAGGGGCAAGAGCCATCCAGTCCTGAGTGGCCAGGGAGTATGAAGCAGAATGGAGAGGGGGCGTGGGAGGCGTACCTGCCCAGGAGAGGGGGCGGGGGCCTTTAGGAGGTGGGCGTGTATCGGCGGCGGCGGGGAGAGGAGGAGGCGGGGTTCATGGCTGTGGCGAGGCTGGCAGGAGAGCCGGAGACGCTGGGGAAGGAGGTCAGCCGCGGGGTGTGGGGGAGGAGCTCCTCGGACGACTCATAACTGGCCCCGCCCCCACAGAACAAGGAGAGGGGGAAATGAGAAAAGATGAAAGTAAAAAAAGAAAAGAAGAAAAGAAAACCAGAAGGGAGCAAGAGAGAAATAAAGGGAGGGAGCAAGAGAGTGAGAGAGAAGTAGATAGCAGGTCAATAGACTAGTAGGTAGTCTGAAGGTATTAACAACTCTAGAGGTGAGGAGGATGAGGAAGACGGAAAGCTGGAGACAGGGGAGGGGAGTGACGGAGGGAGGAGTGGAGGAAGCAATTCGGCCAACCGGGGTTAAGATGGCTGGTTTCTAAGTCCCAGAGTCACCATGGAACCCCCTGTGGTGAAGAGCTGTGTTTGAGTACCCATTCTAGACAACACAGCGCAGCTCTGATTGGAGCATGCTGGCACAGGAGAAGACTGTGAAACAGAGGACGGACGGATGGACAAGAGACAGGTGACAGCCTGAGAAGGATCCAGGATGGGCCATATGTCTGGCTGAAGCACACCTGTGCGGTTGGGAGGAAAGTTTCGGCAAGTCTCACCTGAACATCTCGGTGAGTTCTCCCTTCAACAGAGCCACCACCACTGGGAAGCCTATGCAGGCCGGCACCAGGTACAGCAAGGCAGGCTGGGAGACGGGACACGGAAGCAGTCAGTCAGTGATCTCAGCCTACTCTGGAAGGATACAAGACGAGGCCTGTGGAAGGCTACTGTTGGAAGTCTTACCTGGGCGTGTTTGAAGGTGTGCATGACAAAGATGGTGAGGCCCAGGCCAAAGATGTAGGCCAGGAAGCTGGCATAGAAGTAGGTCCTGGAGTTCTTCTTCAAACTGGGAGACAGAGGACTGTGGCGTTAGACGCGGTGTCATGAGAGAGAGGGAATTTTTATAGCGATGATGACACAGCCAATGAAATAGAAGACTGGAGCTCACCTGACATCAAACCTGAGCAGCAGAGCAATGAAGATGCCTGGAGAACAACAGGAGAGAGAGAGAGAGAGAGAGGGGGAACTGAGGAGTGGGGAGCAGGACATGGAACTTCCACTACTGCAGATGTTAATATAGTCTGGTGCTACAGGGAGCTCTCTGGCTCCAGCTCCATACTGGTCCTATCAGATGGACTAGGCTTGATCTTGATAACACTTAACGCAACAAGCACCAGATAAAACCCCATTCTCACTGTGAGCAACAGTCCTGACTAAAAGGGCATGCGTTGGTTTATGTTACTGGCCCTATGAACTCAAATGAGTCAGACTGCGTTCATAATATTGGCGGACCAAATGTAAGATTCGGGGAAGGTGTGTCATTCCCTGAGCCAATCATGATCTTGCAAAATAAACAGGTGCGTGTGCTGCAATAGTCTGACTGTCTTAGCCCACACACAAGATAGTCCAATGTAGATAAATGCAATGTAGGATTTCCTTGAACAGTGAACGGTGGAAAGGTGCTAGCAAAATAGGGCCTTAGTGAGGAACCTTCTAGATTCATCTGGTATGACAGTCTCTGTAGTGTGTATATATGTATAGATGACAGCATAGAGATAAAGGGCATGGATCATGTGTGCGGGTGTCGTCCTACCAGGGATGACGATGTCACCGAGCCCCAGCATGGCAAAGTTGCTGGCGTCCAGCCCCCTCTCCAGCAGGTCTTGAGGAAACACCACTGAGGGGGGAGAGGGAGGAGTTCAGAGAAAACGCATCCAAATCGCTGACTTTGCCCAGACATCCGGGTCTACTCACACTTGATCGGAGCCTCAAAAGACCTGGCCACGGTTACCATGACGTTGGTCCCAAACACCTGGAGAGAGAGAGAGAGAGAGGTTGTCACCACACAGCAACGTACAGTCGTGTGCCCCAGGTATGCTCAGGTGGGAGGGAGACTCACCCAGAAGACATCGTACACAAACAGCCCCCCCAGCAGGATGCAGCCGGTGCTGACGGTGTTCAGGTGCAGGAGCTCCACCCCGTTCAGGGCGAACGCCAGACCAAACAGGTTATTGGCTATCCAGTGCTGTGACATCATAAAAACACACCAATATGTTACTGGTTGTCCACAGCTGTAACAAACCGTGAGGTTATTGGGGATCTGGTTTTATTGACAAAGCTCCCAGAAAGACATGAATCAGTAGATGCTTTTGTTTGAGGGTCTACTCTAGGGTCAGGTAGCAGGACGTCACCTTTTTGAGGATGTACCAGACTCCCACCACACTGCTGATGGCCAAGCAGATCAGGTCCTTGGTGTCAAACTCATAGTTGACGATCTCTGGAAGAGTGACAGTCAAAATGACTAAAAACACTGACTGACACTCTCTCTCTCTCTCTCTATCGCACACACCCACACACACTTCTCTTCAGTGCTGTCATCATCCGTAGCTGCTGGTCTCACCTTCTTTGGCCTCTCCTGAGCCCTGAGTGAAGAGCAGCTGGTACTGCTTAATGGGTATACTGGCAGGGAACACCCGGTTCATGAATGGACTGGAGGAGAGTGAAGGAGAGAGAGAAAGAGAGAGGGGGAGAGAGAGAGAGAGAGAGGGGGGGAGGGAAAGAGACACGCATCGAGTAAACAACGACCCGGTCAAATCGGTCCCCTTCCAGGTGGTTTGTGGGTCTCTCTGCTCTCTGCGTTACCTCATGGTGTGCGACAGGGCCAGGATCCCCAGGACAAAGAAGTACATGGAGAGCAGCATGTTGATGTACTCCTGGGAGAAGATCTAGGAGAGAAGACACACCCGTCATCCCCCACACCGGCACCGGTCCACCTCTCAACAACAACACAGCCTCAGTCCACAAGCACCGAGGACATCATGACGGAACTCACCTTGAAGAAGAGGTAGAGGCCAAAGAGGGTGCAGCTGGCAATGATGGGAAACCTGGCTGCATCTCTGCTGGTGATGGTCTCTGGCATATCTGATGCATTCTGGGAACAGAAACAGACCGAGGTTGAAGAAGGACCGGAATCCTAGTATACACTAACAGAGGCACTCCTTGAGAAACCATCAGGACCACCCACATGGAACACATGGAACAGGCCACTGGACGCCCTCACTGCCTGCTGACCATGATTCTGTAATACTACTGTCAATGGAGCACAATGGTATCAGTATCGCGCCATCTCATCCCAATCTGGGCTGGAACGGGGGCTGGGAATATCCAGTCGGATGTGGTGATGAGCAGATCCCCCAAGGGGATCTTCTAGATCTAGCCTGATCTGCCAGGGGAATCTACTAACTGGGTCGGTGAGAGAGGAGAGCAGAAAAGAGGAGGCGAGATGGAGTGTGAAAGAGAGCAGCCAGAACCACGGCCAGTCCCTTCAGCAGACCAATCAGAGGGGCTGGCCAGTCAGGCCAGTCAGGCCAGTCAGGCCACTGTTTATACAGTACCTCCCCTCAGGCCTTGTACCAACATTGTGACCACGTTAACCGCAAGCAGTCCCTCACTTCTGTCACTGACTCCAAGACGACACCATACTGTGTACAAAGTGTGTGTAGACTGCCCTTCTAATACTCACGCGGTACGCACCATTTTCTCCATCGACCTACAGATGAGATAAGTGTACAGAGAAAGGGGTTAGCAGAGCGTAAGAGCAGACACTGCGACCGCACACACCGTCCTCAAACACGATGCACTCTGCAGCAGTGGGAGTTTAGTAGAAACACTTTAGTTTCACACCACTCGCCTACCCTGGCAGACATCCATGACAACCATGCACTATTTTAACATACTTGTGTGATATGAGGAAGGAGTTGTGCAGATAAAACTAGATAGCAAACATGCAAATAACGTGAGGGCAGGTGGGGGTGACGGCTAGACCAGTCACAGTGCTGACCAGACCTACATTGTGAATACGTGGGTGTCATCTGAGCTTGCAAACATACACATGATCGACTCTGCGCATGTCTAAAGACATGACGGGAAACCCCCCCCACCCCAAAAGAAAAACAAAACCACGAAAGTCGTTGTACACGTCTCCATCCATCATCCTCTTGCTACCTAAACCTTGCGTTGAGATCTGTCACTGTGAGATTATGCGGAATGGGTTGGTAAAGCAGCTGGCTAAATAAAGGTATCACGCTAGCTACATACCAGCTGCAATCCATCTTTCAAGCAAATACTTGCGAGGAAAATTAAGCTAACTCTAGAAATGTCACCAAATTGACTTAGCTACAGTAGCAAACATGTTGCAATCAGTCATTGACGCCGGCCTGCTCTATCCGGGTGTGCAAGTTACACTAAAGCTGTACTGTACTACGACGCAAATAGGCTAATTACTTATTTAGTCTGGTCGAGAGACTGGTTGAAATGTATTTTGATTGTTGAAAGGTGGCAAATCCAACGTGTTTGTAAACCAGATCTGTTGAGGCTAGCTACAATAAACCTCTGCGAAGTAAATTGGGGCAACAACATACCCAGGGCTAGCTAACAACCAGTTTCCCGTTAGTACCTTGTTTTTGGAACAGTTGACGGACCGCAGAGCTCCGAAGAAGATGGGCAGCAGGGCCATGATTACGAGGCTTCCATATGCCAGCGCGGTACCCTCTGGTGTTGCCACAAACTTGGCCACCGTGGCGTTCACGGCGTCGGTACCGTTGGAGTCGGTTGCATTCAGGCCATCCAGAGTTGATGGAATTTCAGTCGGTAAAGCCGATGCTTGGTCAACATCAGCCATGGTTGCTTGTTGTTCAGCAACCCGTCAGAGAACGCGCTGTCTATATGCTGTTTGAGAACACTTTTTGTTTCTCATTCATCTAGGTCCTGCTTCAGTTAAGGCCACGTTTCCTAAATCTTCTCTGCAACAGCTGGATGTCGTTGGTTTTGACTGAGACGGGGTTTGTTGTGTAGATAACATTCAATGATTCTCGTTACCGCCGCCTAGCGGTTTGGGTTGGTAGAACCATGACGTACCAGTGTATGCAGGCGATTTTTTTGTTCTACAGGTCAATTATTTGTGGCTTGCCCAATGTACTACATTTGTGGTTTTTACATTTTATTGAAACGCATTAAAACAACACAAAGTACAACACAAAAAGCATCATGTAATACAGACATTTCTGCAATACAAAAAATGTAAATTAATTCATGTACAAATTATTTAAAAACAATTTATTCACAATCATCAATATTTTACAGAAATGATATTGAGAGCTAGAGACTGGGGAATTAATCAATATCTAACCTGAAGCTAGTTCCACAGCAGAGCCAAATGATCCAGTCCCTTAAGGCAGATCTAAGACTACTCTTGGTATGAACCAGGACAGGGTGTCTGTTTCCCAATGAAAGATTAAAAGATGAGTTGAAACAGAAGGACGGAGGTTTTGACTGTTCAAACTGGGAGGCTCAGCGATGAACCAACTGGCAAGATTGAGGTGATTACAGACAAGAGTACAGGCTAGACCAGATGATCCCAGAGAGGATGATGAAATGAGGCAGAGCCCATGTGGGCTGTGCTGAGGATTCAGCCTGTGGTGCGGATGCAGTCCGTAGCTCCACCTCCACAGGGAAATGGTCACTCACCATCAGAACCTGCACACACCAAGCCAGAGCCATCAACAGCAAGACCTGGGCCCCGTTCCATGACTCATAATCCCGAGCCACACACACCCCTAGTCATTTATCAAGGGAATTAAGTAGGGAGGAGGACAGGGTGTTTTCTATTGAATTAGAACCACTGTGTGTGTGTGTGTGTGTGTGTGAGTGAGTGAGTGAGTGAGTGAGTGAGTGAGTGAGTGAGAGAGTGAGTGAGTGAGTGAGTGAGAGAGTGAGAGAGTGAGAGAGTGAGTGAGTGAGTGAGTAAGAGAGAGAGAGTGAGAGTGTGTGAGTGAGAGTGAGTGTGTGTGTGTGTGTGAGAGAGAAAGCATTGTTACCCTCCGTTTAGTCATCTTGAACGCCTTGGCAAAGTTAAACACCTTGGCTGAGTATGGCTCGACGTTCTTCAACAAGGACGCACCATGGACCACAATCCTAAGAAACACACACAAATGTGAATGTAGCCCATCTCATCACACCTTGCTCTACCCTACCCTATCCCGTCCTTCCCTCCTCTCTCACCTGTCGTAGGCACAGTTGGTGATGTCCCGAACGGTGGTGTCCACTTTGTCTCCTATTAGCCAATAGAACCCTGGCTCGGTGAAGAGGCGGATGTCCTGCTTCTTTGTCCGGGTCATGTACCCACACCCTGCCTTGAAGTCCCCCAGAAACATGACATTCTAGGAGAAAGGGGGGGTGACTTACAGTTAGGTTTTGTAACATAGCCAGAGACCCCCCAACAATGACCTTCCCTTCTCATTACCGAGGTGTTCATGAGTTTGAGAACCTCCGGGAGGATGTCATAGAGCTTGTCAATCTCCTGCACCGCGTTCTTAGGGTAGGAGAAGAGGGGGACCAGCGCTATCTCTCCCAAGTCTGGAAGAACAAGCAACACAACATCAACACAGGGACTTAAAGTGGATAGTTCACCACAAAATCAAAAGCACATATTTTTTCCTCGTTTACTTTTTACCGAATGACACTCGCCAACCGTATCATGAACATGGCCTCTTGTCCATGCGTATGTGCATGCTTTCTTCTGTGGGGTGATACAGTATAAGCGGGTGTCGTTCGGTAGAAAGTAAATACGTAGTTCTCACAAGCAACTGCTCACAACAAGGTTTGTGGATGAGAGTAACGGGTTATGATTTCTGAAAAGAGACATTGCTTTAGAATCTTTCAACTGTTTCCTGTTTTGGCGCTTTGAGTGCCACAAGACTAGCCAAATCTAGTTCCATTATATAGAGAAGGCAGAAATCTATGGCCAAGATCTTCAAAATGTTTCCAACTCCCAACCAAACAACCTAGATGGATAAACAGCACTACAGGTATGAGAAAAAAAAATGCATTATTGATTTTGGGATGAACTGTCCCTTTAAAAAGTCTTAGACTCCAAGACTTAAAGGGACTTTAACAGTAATACTAAATAACATGTTTACCAACCGGTTTTGTCGCTTTCTATGATCAGCACAAATGGTTCTCTGAAGAAATCATTATTTGTATCTGGGTACTGGTACTGACCAGTTATATTCACTGAGCCGATCCTGCAACATAGACATGTTGGAACACACACACAGACAGTTATAACGGGATCACTGTTCAAGGGCACATGACAGTACATGACTGAAAGAAAGGTGAGACTGATGTATGTGTTTGTGTCAGAGTCTGATGATTTAGATGGAGGACAGCTAAGTCATCCTGTGTTTCTAGCCTTGCATACTTGTCCTTGTGTCAGACTGTTCTTCCCCATCTGGGAGGCAGATGTCAGTGTACTCTTACCTATACAGGTACACGTATTGCTGCTTGTCTGCAGGTGTCGGTCCCAGACCTACGCTGGACACAGACTCGTAGCGGTTTTCCTCATTGTACCTATGAGAGCAGAAACAGACGGGAAAACGAGGACACCATATAACTATACACTATATAAGTGACACACTCTCCAGGGGAGGTATATATAGTAATGCATACACTTTGTCACAGAGCACCATCGTGCCAAGGAACACCTCCATAAAACAGCATCTCTATCAAAAGAATATTGAACTGCATCTGCTTCTTTACTAAAGCAATACTAGCTTTCACTGAGACCAGTTGACTAGTTTAGACTGAAGTAGAGTAGAAATGAATGATACCACAACAGACAAGCTTCCATCTGACACCAAACGAAAGAATCCCAAGAACCCTAGGATGTACTGTACATGTCATGGTTTACAGTCAATCCAGTTGGAAAATTCAGTTATCCCTTTTCCTTTAAAATGATTTGACCCCAAACCTGGCATCATCCACTGTACCTGTTTAAGGACTTCACCAGAGCCTTGATGGCCTTGCCGTGGGGATCCCTGACCCCCTGCAGCAGGCAAACGTCACAGCGAGACACGATCTGGAGACACAACAACAACAAGCTGATCATCCCATGAATAACACAGAACATGGAGGTTGAGATGTTCTGGCGTGGGATGCTCCATAAACCTGACCTTCCTTCCTTTCCCGCTTTCATGTAATCTGTGATTTAACATTAGTGGATAGTTGAAAACTAAGGCCCCGGTCATTGACCTGCTCAGATGTGGGGTTTCCCAGGCGAGGGGAGGAAATGAGGCCGGTAGCATTTATAGAGAAGCCAACACAAACTAGTTTCTCTCGCCTTTGTGAGTGTGTTCAGGATTCGAAACTTGGTGGCCTTGGTGCTGTTAAAGCCCTGGGTGTTGAAGGCACAGATCTTGAAGGCGTTGCAGGAGCCCCATAGCAGGAGCAGGGAGAGGAGGAGGAGGAGTGGAGGAGGAGAGAGGCGCTGCATGCTTCTGGCTGGCTTTCTGCAAAGAGACAAGACAGACATTTGGATCAAAACGGAGGCTAAAGAGCAAGTGGGAGAGCAGCTACAAGAGTAGTAAGCACACTGAAGCACTTCCTGTTTGTCATGGCTCAGGCATGGCTAGTTGGACAAAAGAGTTAATAATTTCCTTACCTGAACACGACAACTGCGTGTGGGAACTAGGAATCCTCATTTCCTATGTAAACTATGGGTTCACTGAAGGTCAGAGGGATTGTTGACAATGAGACTGAATGCTTCCCATGCAAGTTGAGACAGATTTAATAGATTTACTGACTAACTTTAAAATGCGAATGGAATACAGCAAAGTGTAGTAGAACCAGTCGTCCTGCTTTCAGGATGGCCCGGAGGCCTCAGACCATGCACTTGAATCATAGAACCATCCTAGAACCACAGGTGTGGTTCTACCATAAATAATATGATCTATAGTCATTTTGAGCTCTCTGATATCTAATGCACAACACTTACAAACATGTTTCACAAACGGAAACCAGGCTGTTTGTCTCAGACAGTCTTTGCTTTAAGGAGTTGTCTGGCTCTCTGAATACCTTGACAAACCAGTCCAAACTATAGAGAGGATTTCGCTAGTGGACAGAGTGGACATGTTGGTATGCTGTTCTCATATATGGGGTCATGTTTTCTATCCATAACCTCAAGTTGTAAAAGATGTTACGAGCCTCCTACATGAATAAACCCCAAACTCACATGCTCACTTACTGAGTCGTGTGAGGGTAAAGTTATGTGGCAAAAATTGAATCATTTTACCTTATATGTTGGATGCGGAAGAGCTGGCCAACTAACTTGGTAATCCGTTGGTGATTTTTCTCAGCAGAAGATTCTCACCTGGGTGTAGGCCCAGGTGTCATTTTACATCCACTTTTAACGAGGCTTTTACCTGTCACCTGACAATCTCGCCTATAAGAGGCGGTGGGTGGATCCGCAAAATAAATCTCAACATTTTTGCTGACGCCTAGCGTAAGCAACTGCAACTGCATACAGACTGCTTTGGCCAGCCACAAGAGAGGAGGTAGGACTACAGTCACACGTCCCACTCACAAGTTTGGGATGACATGTTGATGAAATAACGGTGTTTTACTGAACCATCATATGGGTGAGTTTGTTTTGTGCAACTGTACATTGTTGAGCGCATTGTTTATAAAAGCTCACTTACTTTTTTAAACTGTTGAATGCTGTCTACAATTAGCTACATACATAACAACAACTTGTGGCTAACGGTAGCTAATAAGTTAGCTAGCTAGCTCCTTTGTAGCTTACTAGTTTAGTAAGTAGCCAGTTCATATTTGTTTTCTAACTGATAATTTGGTGTGTTGAAAAACAAACTAACAAAGCATTCAAACTTGTCCGTCGCGGGCACATTTGCTTATGTCAAGTTGACTCGCTGCAGTAGCTTAGCTAACAGCACCAGCTGTAGACTAGCTAAATTGGGAGTGTTTCCATCTGGCTAATTTGTTACTTTTGCAGTTGGCTTTATGGCAAGACCGCTAATACAAGAAAAGTTGCTTGGTATTGTACAGTATGCATGTCTGTTGAAACAACGAACGAAACTTTCTTTTAGATGACTCCGCCCTATAAGTGTCTAGTTACAGTGAGTGATATGTCTACTAGTTATTGATGCGCTAGAAATCATGCAAGAGTCAATGCTGCCCGCGTCCTATTCCTCGACAGCACAGCCGTTTCCGTTGTGTGCACGCTCCTCGTCTACTACACTGTGTTACAATGCCAATTGCTGGTATGAATTTATGCTGACACAACAGACCTACGAGCCTTTTTTCTCCATGTAGGTACTGTAGGTAGAAGATGAGTGCTCTCCGTAGGTTTTAAAGTTAAGGGTCCAAGACACAGTTGGACTTGGAGGTTGTTAGAGAATCAGACTTTCACTTCCCCTAGTGTATTAATTGCTTTCATATTTAAAGCTACGAGTCATGAAAAAGGTGTCAGTGACGTTTGTATAGAGCTGTGTCTTGTTGGTCAGCTGACCGCTGTGTTGATGACCCTCCCCAGTGGTCTGATGGTATGGCCTCCCGGCTGCTGGACCGGCTCCGCCGCTCGTTCTTCAGAGACGGGGACGTGTGTAAAGACGAGGACGCCGTGGAGGACTTCCCAGAGAGCTCGGAGCTGGAGGACGACACGGAGTGCGTCTCGGAGCGCCTAGGCGGAACTCTGTGTTTCGACGGCTCAGGGGGGGAGACGGAGGAGGCGGGGGGGGAGGGCTCGGGGGGCGACAGCGACTCTGACTTCTTGGGGGAGTCTCTGGACGAGGGATTCATCAGCACAGGTAACGCCACACCTGCACCATCTACACGATCTACACCATGTACATGAACCCTAACCCTATAGTACATTAGACTGTATTAACCACCAACTGTAACAGCACCACAGTACTCTACCATGTTCAAGCCCCAGCAACAGCTTTCACTTCCGCCTCTTTGGCATGCTCAGTTCCTTATTCCTGTCCGTCTGCAGACGCGAGTCCGGTCGGCCTGTCCCCGTCCGGCCCCTCCCTGCTGACCCGGCAGCTGCAGGAGAGCTGGAGGAGCCTGCGGGGGCTGGGCGGGTCAGGGGGGCCGGGGGCCCAGCAGGGGGGGAGGCTGCTGTTTGAGGTCACTGACGCCTGCGTGGTCCAAGATGGAGCCTCCAAATACGTGGTGAGGAGTAGGCAGGAGGTTTACACTGACGACGTCTCTCCCTCACCTCCTGTGGTTTCACTAGGTTGGGGGAGGAGCTAATGTGGTGTTTCACTAGGTTGGGGGAGGTGCTAAGGTGGTGTTTCACTAGGTTTAGGGAGGTGCTAATGTGGTTTTTCACTAGGTTGGGGGAGGTGCTAATATGGTGTTTCACTAGGTTGGGGGAGGAGCTAAGGTGGTGTTTCACTAGGTTGGGGGAGGTGCTAATGTGGTGTTTCACTAGGTTGGGGGAGGTGCTAAGGTGGTGTTTCACTAGGTTGGGGGAGGTGCTAAGGTGGTGTTTCACTAGGTTGGGGGAGGTGCTAACGTGGTGTTTCCTTAACTCCGTCCTCCAGCTGTACACCATCCTGGTCATCCAATCGGGGCTCTCCGACAAGACACCGGCGGTGATCTCGCGACGCTACTCCGACTTTGAACGGCTCCACGCCCGGCTTCGCCGTCGCCACGGGGACGAGATGCAGCGTGTCTGTTTTCCTCGGAAGAAGCTACGTCGGAACTATGTCGCCGAGACCATCGCCAAACGCAGCCGTGCCTTCGAGCAGTACCTGAGTCACTTGCACTCCCTGCCAGGCCTGCGGGGGGCGCCCTGCCTGAGGGAGTTCTTCTACCTGGGGGACCTGCAGGCAGGGCAGGCCCTGATCAGGGTCGGGCAGCACCAGGAGGCCCTGGGGCCTCTGCTCAACGCCCGCAGGCTGCAGGAGAAGCTGGGCCAGGAGGGCCAGCAGGCCTCCCACTGGCTGTTCACCGTGCTGGGCCTGGTGTGCTGCTTCCAGGCGGTGGAGCAGCTGGAGGAGGCGGCGGACCACTGTGACCTGGCCCTCCAGGAGCTGGCCCCGCCCCCTTCTGAGGAGACGGTGCGGCCCAGCAAGGTCCACCCCCAGCTGGTGCCGCTGCTGCAGATCACGGTGCGTCTGTCCTGGAAGCTGTCGCGAGACAAGCGACGCTGGGAGGCCCTGCTGCAGCAGCTGCAGGAGGCAGGGGCGGACCCTGCCGGACAGCCCAGCCTGCAGGAGTACCTGGTCAAGGAGAGCCTGCTGGAGACGGACCAAGACCACCACGTCTAGACCACCGCGACACACACCAGCCCCATGCAGACCAGCCTTAGACCACACCTACACAGGATACCCCCTAGACCTCTGTGGAGGATCCCCAGCCCAAAGTGTGTGTGGTGAACTGAATTGTCGTGTTTTATCTCTATACAAGTTTGCGGTTGTGACCCTCTAAGTCAACACTCCACTGACCTTCACTCTACCAGCACGCAAAAGACAATCGCTTCCTCCTGGGGCACAAGCGTTGGAAACCTTGGTAACTGAACAGAGACTGAAGCTAAACACTAAATGTTTTAATATTTACAGTGATTTGTTGCAGTAGTAGTAGTAAAAAGGTGCTGCTGTGAGAACTAATTTCACCAAATACCTTTCTCTAATGTTTTCACAGAAAACAATGGGTCAATATTTCCTAACCAGGTAAAGGCTGCGTTTGATAAGTATTTGATTAACCTTTTCATTCTTCCTTTTTAACGGGACATATTACACGAAATGCAGTTTGAACGTCTTCGTATGGGACATTGGATCGTAATAAGGGAATAGGATTTCAAAATGAAATGTTTGCACAGGCCCAAGTCTGACATTAAAGACGGATCGGTGACGTGCAGCAGGGAGAGATCTGGGTTTGGTCGTGTACTAATGATGGTAGTAAGGGAAAAGGCAGAGCTGGACGTACTGTAGTGCTCGACGGAAGAGGCTCGCTGAGAGTTTACAGTCAGGGAAGATTTAGTCTGCATCATTGATATGATAAAGCCACTTTTAGCGTGTATGTGTTTTCTAGTTAACTCCCTTGCAAAATATATTTAGTGTGTGTGTGTGTGTGAGAGGAAAAGGTGGATAGAAAGATAGTGTTTGAGGACTGACCGGAGGGGTTGAGGTATTTCCATTCAGCAGACTAACGCTGAGCATTCAGAGCATGTCAATTAACGTATGAGTGTGCCCATGTACTGCTTTGCCTTCTAGCTACGATAATCTCATTTTACTAACAAACAATGAGGGAAAATGTCCCACCCAACAAGCGCTACGAAAGAGATACCTCTTTCTGTGTATACCCACAAACATTTCTGTACTGTTCGTTTTACTAAATGTGGAATGTATTTTGTCAAATAAACCTATTTTAAACAACGTACTTTTTGGTCACGTTCCATCCTGTCTCGTTCCAGCCAATGGGCCTCTCTCGGAATGAGCTGGAAGCTTAATGGCTGTTCAGATGGTTAACGTGTTAGTCTACCTTACTGCAATGCACTCTGGTCTGTTCATGCACACATGGAAAATCCCAAAGTGAAACAGCAGGTGTGTTTGTTCAGCATGTTTATTTCAGCAAGTGTGCTCTGTTTGTACACGTCAGTCTCCAGAGCATCTGACCACATCTTTGAACATGGCATGTGGTTTACCTACGCCTGCTCTGGAGTCACACACACACACACACACACCTGGTGAACACACACCTACAGCAGTAACGAGAGATGATCACTATGTATAAATATCACTATTGTACTACAGCACAGTACATACGCTGTCCTCTACCTCCCAGAAGCAGTGTGCTGACAGGACAGGGTCCCAGAGAGGACTCTGGGGACATGAAGGCATGATCACATGCACAATGTTCTTCTACTGCATGAGGGGGTGGAGGACTGTTGCTGGCAGCAGCCTGCTACTGGAACACAGCCTGCTGCCCCGGTGTCCTCCTCTGCTAGCGCACGCTCTGCCAGGAGGCCTGAGGACCGTCTGATAGGCTGGTGGTCCAACTGCTCTGAAAGCACAGGAACACCACTCCCAAGGAGAGGCTAGGGAGGCAACGTGAGCTAAATGCTAGCAGAGGGCTCAGGCTCTCAGCCTCTACATATGGTTGTAGATGCGGACGTGTGATGTCACGGTCTGTAAATGTAGGGACAGGAAATGAGGTCATGATTTGTAAATGAGGCAGGATGTCTTTGGAGATGTGCGGGGAGGGGGTTTTGACGTCGGTCATTGTTTGTACATCTGATGGTTCCCCCCCGCAGCACTGGGGGTCATGTTGGCGCCGCCTCCTGATTGGACGTCTACGAAGCCCAACCTCTGCCTCCTCTTCCTCTGCTCCGTCATCTACAGGAAACACAAAGTCCCACTGTCACATGACCATATCAGGAAGACTATGTATCTATTCGCTGATCTTGGGTAGATAATCCCTTTATAGTGGCTGGCCTACTGTAGGGATTATAATCTTATCGTATAATACGGTAACCCTCAATCCCCCTTGAAACAGAGGTGAGGTAGGTGTGCAGTAGGGTGAGCAGGAAGTGAGTCTGACCTGTTCCTTGAGCTCTGTGAGCTGTCCAGTGAGCTGCAGCACCACCCTCATGGTGGACGTCAGTCTGTCCTGCAGGTTCCTCATCTCGTTCTGCTCCCCATCCTGGTCCGTCACCACCAGAGACATGGCCTGCATCCGAGGGAACCAGTCCAGGTTCTTACTCTGGGAACAGGAGAACACTCAGTAGCCTTCTATGGAACCGTCATGAGTCTCTTCAAACCCCGCATATCTCCAGTTAGTTCGGTCTACGAGTTTAGAGCGGGTTCAAGAACTTCCAACCTGGATACCTTGATCATGATGGACCAGTGTCAGTATATCTCTGTCCAGGGTCCTGCCCTGCCTAACTAACCTTGATCATGATGGACCAGTGTCAGTATGTCTCTGTCCAGGGTCCTGCCCTGCCTAACTAACTAACCTTGATCATGAGGGACACGTAGCTCTCAGGGCCCGTGTAGTCCGTCTTGTTCTTCTCCCTGACCAGGACGATGAAGTACAGGTAGTTCCAGATGTTGTGCTCCATCTTGATGTGCTCCTCAAACGACACCGTCTTGTTGTCAAACTTGTCCCTCTCCAGACCTGCAGGAGGGGGTGCAGGGCATCAGAACACCCTCGCATAGACTCACTCACACACACACACACACACACACACACACACACCACACACACACACACACACACACACACACACACACACACACACACACACACACACACACACACACACACACACACTCACACACACACACACACACACTTCCAGCGCTCACCACAGATGAAGCAGGTGGTTTTGAGGATCTCTTCCTTCTTCTGTTTCTCACTCCTCAGATCCGCAAAAGTATCGATAATGACACCAAAAATGAGGTTGAGGACGATGATGATGACAATGAAATAGAACAGCAGGTCGTAGATCACACGGGCAGCAAACAAAGGCTCCTGTTCAGGAAAGAGAATTGAACCATTTTAAAAGACGGGCCCGGTACTGTAGGACTGGTCAGTCCTTTGTAAGGTTGGCTTTCTGATTGGTTAGTCTCCTGTAAAGTTGGCTTTCTTATGGTTAGTCTTCTGTAAAGTTGGCTTTCTGATTGGTTAGTCTTCAGTTTATGAGTGTGGTTTTACATTAGGGTGTGTACGTGTGTGTGTGTGTGTGTGTACGCACGTTCTTGGAGGGCTTCCGCAGGACGTCCCCCACCCCTCCCCCGTTGCGGAGGCCGTGGTTCAGCACGGTAACGATGCACATCAGCAGAGTGTCGCACGCTCGCTCGGAACTGGGCTCTTCTGCAAGGAAACACAATCAGACACACTGGAAACCTCTCCCTGCACCACTGTACCAGACACCTTCAAATCCCCAGGAGAGACCATCCTGGCTGAGGCTCCGCTGGGTCACTGTCAGCTCCCCAGTCCCTCCCTCTCACCTTCAGCTCCTTCCTCCGAGGTGCAACTCACTCCGTCCGCCGTGCAGGACGACAGGAAGTCCTTGGACGCCTCTGATTGGCCAGGATCTGCACACGAGAGGCAGTCAAACGACACACACATCACACTCACTCTTCCCCCTACACGTCATTCATTTGGCTCCCGTCCAGTTCACTGTGGTAGAAAGCCCTCTGAAGCTTCTCCTCCGTGGGGTCAGTACCTGCTGCGAGCTGCAGGAGGGGGTCCACCTCCATGATGAAGTCGTTCTTGAGGCAGAGGAAGCCCACGATGGAGAAGAGGTAGACCAGGATGAGGGCCAGCAGGGCCGTCAGCAGGATGGAGCGCCCGTTACGCGTCACGCTCTTGATCACGTTGAACAGAGTCTCCTCCCGGTAGATCAGGTCAAACAACTACCACACACACACACACACATAAATATACACACACACACACACAGCAACAAAATAAATGTGTAGCACTTCAAAAATAGTGTGTGGTGTGTCTGTGTGTGGTGTGGTGTGTACCAGGATGCTGTAGAAGAGCTCGTGGACACACAGTCCCAGAGTGCTGGTCAGGACGTAGGCCAGGTGATACAGGAACTCCACGTCCATTACCATAGCGCGGTATCCCATAATAAACGTGCCGTTGTTGCCAACAAAGCTCACCACAAACACTATTTTATTGATGAGCTACAGAGACAAACAGAGGCAAGTCACACGCACGCACACAAACACAATGAAAGGTATTAGAAGGAGTGGTATTCCAGTCTGCCTCTGCATGCTGTCCATGTGATCTTATGCTGCCATGGACCTGCCGGGGAGCCTTACATTGAGCGTGCCCAGTACGATGAGGGTGGGGCCGATGCCGAAGTAGTAGATGGACCTGATGATCAGGGCCACGGAGAGGGGCCGCAGGCCGTAGCGCTGAGAGAACAGACCCATGATGGACAGGCCAGCAAAGCCCCAGAACAGCATGGACAGCATGGAGTCATCTATCGCTCCTGAGAGGAGAGGAGAGGAGGAGTGAGGAGAGGAGAAGTGAAGGGAGGGGAGGAGAGGTGAGGAGAAGTTAGGAGAGGTGATGAGAGGTGAGGTGAGGAGGGAGACACGATGACATCACAGTGGTGGGACGTCAAGCGGCTGATCTGGCTCGTCGTCTGTCTCCTTCTTAGCAGGCACACACACACACACACAGAGTCAAACGAACACACGCACTCCCTCGCCCCTACCTTGCCCAGAGTCGTAGGGGTAGAAGAAGGCGATGATGAGGTTGATGAAGACGGCCAGGTTGAAGGAGATGGAGCCCCACAGAGTCATCCTCCTGGAGAACCAGTACAGCACCGGCATGCCTGACACACACACACACACACACATAGAACTCATATAGACCCTATATATTCCCCACACACGGGACAAACGGTCACACCCCCCAGGTCCGGCCCCGCCTTACTGCGAAGCTTCTTCTGCCACTCCATCTCGTTGTGCAGGAAGGAGGCCTGCTGGAAGAAGTGTGTGACCTTGCTGCCCTGCTCGTCCTGCTCCGTGGTGTTGAACACCCGGAACTTGGACTCCTCCGTCAGGAACTCGCAGATGGGATGAACGGGGAACACGATCTGCTCCATGCTGCGGTCGTCACGCACAATCTGGTATGGAGACGAGAGAGAGACCCAGAAAGAGACAGACACAGAGAGAGAGAGAGACAGACACAGACACAGAGAGACAGACACAGACACAGAGAGAGAGACACAGAGAGAGACAGACAAAGACACAGAGAGAGAGAGACCAGAGAGAGACAGACACAGACACAGAGAGAGAGAGACACAGAGAGAGACAGACACAGACACAGAGAGAGAGAGACACAGAGAGAGACAGAGAGAGACAGAGAGAGAGAAGTGGGGAAGATGGGACAGGCAGGGAGAGAGAAGAGGAGGGAGACGGGCGAGGCCAAACAGGTTTTTAGGATCACCAGTGTGATATGATGGCGGCGTTACTGGCAGCAGTGCTGTGGTGGCGTGTTTGTGCGGTGAGTGACCTCGATCTGAGACGTGTGCTGCTCGTAGAACTCCAGAGGGTCCTGCTCCTCGCTCTCAGCCGGAGCCGTCGACTTCAGCATCTGAGACAGCGGCCGGTTGTTCAGGTTGAGCTGTGGGAGGAGCGACGTTAGAACATTCTAGCAACACAACACGGGGGGGGACCAAGCTTCACACATCAGAAGAACACGCCAGGGGAATGTGAAGTAGATCAAAAGTAGACAAATATAGAGGCACGCACAGGGATAGAAGGTAGATATAGATAGAGGGGGTAGAGAGAGAGAGAGAGAGAGAGAGAGAGAGAGAGAGAGAGAGAGAGAGAGAGAGAGAGAGAGAGAGAGATGAGAAAGAGACATATGGATAGAATGTAGATGGACAGACACTGACCATAGAAGAGATCCCATCTTCTCCCTCTTCCTTGGTTCTCTTAGGAGGCTTCAGCAAGTTCAGTAGAGTCTTGTTGTGTCTGGCAAGCTGAGACAGGCAAACACGCACAAACAAACATGTAAACACGTCTCAGACAGAGGATCGTGTGGCATTCCAGGGAGACCAGGGAGAGACGGTTACCTGAAGACCCAGGATGTAGATGTTGTGTCCCACCTCCCGAGGAGAGACCTCGCCGCCCTCACACTCGCTCTCCTGCTGGTACGCCTTCTTAATCACCTCCACCTGCCGACATCCCACACATCACCATCAGGAACCACACTGCGTTCACCCCGCACTCAAAACACACGTCTAGGACGGTCCGTTTCAGACTTGTTCGGAGTTCGAATCTGACACGTGGATGGAGGACAGGTGGGGAGAGTGGGAGAGGGGGATGGATTGATGAATGAAGGTGAGTGTTTTTGATGAAGGGAGGCATTGTGTCTGACCAGCTCGCGGGGTCGGAGATTAACCAGGATCCTCTCTGCGTTCTCGCTGTCGTGGCGACTCTCCATCAAAGCCAACAGCAGCTTGGAGGCGTTGTCCTGGAAACCGATTGCAAAAAAAGACGCGGATACGTTTTAAAGCAGTTGTGGTGTCACGCGATCGAAGTACAGTGTGCTGGGAGGAGAGCTAAGCCCGGGGCTGCAGGAGCACCAAGTGTGTATGGTAGACCACCGCCTCTAGAACGTATCATGGTGTGGTGTACATAGAGAACGTGAGAGGGAACCTTGAGCTGCAGCACCATCTCCATCTGGTACCGACACAGAGGGCTGATGTCGTTCAGGATCAGAGCGGTGATGATGTCAATGCCGTTGGACTCGTGGGTCACAATGCACGTCTGAAACACAGACACCAACAGACAGACAGACAGACAGACAGACAGACAGACAGACAGACAGACAGACAGACAGACAGACAGACAGACAGACAGACAGACAGACAGACAGACAGACAGACAGACAGACAGACAGACAGACAGACAGACAGACAGACAGACAGGCAGACACCTTAGTGGATTTTGCACAGACAGTCAGGCTTCAACACACTGTGAAGAACTGTGACAGCCTGTATCTATCTGGCCTTAACATGGGAACTTCTCTGTGATCGTCTATCTGACCTGGTTCTCCTGGCAGGGCCCCTGGCAGTACTCTGTGAGCGTCTCCAGGGTCTGGGTGATGAGGTCCACGTTGCCCTCGTTGATGTAGAGCCCCAGCAGGCCCAGCCCCCCCGTGGTGCTGCCACACATGATATCCAGGAACTGCAGCGTCTCACACACCAGGTTGTAGTTGTTCTTGTTGTTCTGGCAGCGCAGGAAGTTCTGGACAGGAAGGAGGAAACGAACGACCAAAGGATATAGCAGCAAAGCAGGAGTAGACCCGCTAAGGAAGTCTGGAGGTCCTTTCTCCTTCACAGCGGTGTGTGTTTAGTGTGTTTGTGTGCGTACCTGCAGGTCCTGGTTGTGATTCTCACAGAGCAGCTGTAGAAAGCGGAGGATGGGCTTCATGATCAAGACAGCCGGGCCCATCTCTGCCTCGGGCTCCCTCTGCTCCGGGGCCGACAGGGCGGGGACCACCACTGGGGCGATGGAGGGGCCGGCGCCCAGGGCAGGTAAGCCCCCTGCTCACAGAACCAACCACAAGCTGGTGAACAAGTATCATCTCTGACCCATGGGCCCAACCCCCATATCCCCACTAACCTTCTACAGTAGATGTAATGCCCCCTCCCTCCTCACCTGTCTCAGCGCCCCCCCTCGTTGGCCTTGTTGCTCATCTCTCCCACGTTGACCGACACGGTGGCCTTGATGTCCTGCTGGGCCTCCTTCATGCGCTCGTTCAGAACCTTGAAGAACTTCTCAGACTTGTTGTCGCCCATCATCAGCTTGTAGAAGGAGTTCTGGAGGAGACAGAACGCTGCTTACCCCTGACACACACACACCCCTCCCCTCAGCCCTGACACACACACACCCTGACACACACACACCCCTCCCCTCAGCCCTGACACACGTGTGACCAGTGGGTACTGTGTGTGTGTGTTTAGGGAGAGTATGTCACCCTGTGTGAATGTGTGTGTGTGTGTTGTGTACCTGTATTTCAGTGTTGCCTCCCTCCAGGAGACAGATGGCTAGCTGGATGCTCTCCTGGAAGATCTTGTCGTTCTTGGTGCTCATCACCAAGTCAGTGAACAGCTTGGTTCCCTCCTTCTCGGTCCAGACGACACTGCACAGCAGCTACTGCAGCCCAGTCCCTCTCCTGCTCCCATCCTACACACACACACACACACACACACACAGTAAACAGCCTGCACGTTCCTGTGATAGGGCCATGTTTAGTACTTGGGGGGCCTGCAGTACGTACCAACAGCCCCTAGCTCTGCCAGGTCAGTCTTGGGGCTGTTCTTCTTTTTGGGGAACAGATAGTTCTGAAGCAACACTCTCCTCAGTGATATACCCTGAGAGGAGAGGCACATGCACAGTTAACACCAGGCCACCCAGCCAGCCTAGGCAGAAATCCAACCAGCCAGCCTAGGCAGAAATCCAACCAGCCAGCCAGCCACCTAGTCAGACATCCAGCCTGCCATCCATCCAGCCAGCCAGCCAGCCAGGCATCTCTGGTCCTCACCTTCTCATCAAAGTCCAGGGTTCTGATGAGCATCTCCTGAAGAGTCCTGAGGACCTTGATACACAGCTTCTCCTCTGAGCTCATCAGAGCCTTGGTGTGCTGGATCAACCTGAGAAAACACACACGGGTCACAGAAATTGAAACTTTTGGTCAATTCCATCTGGTATATTCCTGGACCCCCCCCCCGACCCTCTCTCTCTCTCTCTCTCTCTCCTACTTGGAGATGAAGCCTCCTGATTCGCAGCGCTGCCTGGCGTCCGTCCCCTCCAGGAACAGCAGCTCTGGTTGGTGCAGCACGTCCACCAGCACCGACAGCTCTGCATCCACCAGCGGCTTCAGACGCTCCTCCAGGGTGTTGATGATGTCCTGGACACGCCAACACAATGTTACAACAACGCTACAGCAACGCTACAGCAACACTACAGCAACACTACAGCAACAACCACAGTGGGAGAGATCATGAAGATGACAGGAGTAAACAAATAATATAAAACAGTAAATTATATTGATTTATTTAACCTTTATTTCTTTAAGGAAGATCCTTTGAGAATGTGTTTGTTTACGATGGCGTCAGGGAATATAGAACCAGGCGCGTAGCCAGTAAATGGGCCGGGGGGACACAGACCCACCCACATTACTCACTGGGCCGCCCAGGCAAGTTTGATTTGATTTGTTTTATTGTTGACTGGTGTGTGTGTTTAATTTGTTTTCCGAACAAAATGGAACTGTTGAAGCAAGTTGTAAATGGTTGCTATGGGTTGCCGACAGGAAAACTCCCAGGGCGGCTTTTAGCCAGCTAACTTTGCTAGCTGCCTTTTAGCCAATGTATTAACATCGCCACAAAAACTATAGGCCCACTCACATTTTGCACAGACCCGCCCAAAATACAATTTCTGCCTACGCCACTGTATACAACCAACAGTAATTGACAAGATGTGACCCCACCTGTAGTTTTTCTATGATGTTCTTGTAGTCCCAGGGGTTGTTGGGCGCGGCAGGGCGGGAGGAGCGGGAGGAGCTCTTGTAGTTGGGGTTGGAGCGGGACATGGAGTTCAGAGCACTGAGGCTTAACATGCTGCTGATCTGGGCCTCCAGGTCCAGGGGCCGAGCGATGGAGCGGCTCTTAGCTACACACACACACACACACACACACACACAGGATGATGTGGCGTCAGTATGATGTAGTTGCAGTGTAGGTTACTGCTGTATGACGTAGCTACAGAAGGATGTGATGTAGCTGCAGTAGTGTCTGGCTGCAGTGTGATGTAGCTGCAGTAGTGCCTGGCTGCAGTGTGATGTAGCAGCAGTAGTGTCTGGCTGCAGTGGGATGTAGCTGCAGTAGTGTCTGGCTGCAGTGTGATGTAGCTGCAGTAGTGTCTGGCTGCAGTGTGATGTAGCTGCAGTAGCATCTGGCTGCAGTGTGATGTAGCTGCAGTAGCCTCTGGCTGCAGTGTGACTTGGCTGAGGGCTCAGACCTGTGAGGTGCAGGGTGCGGATGCAGGCCTCCACCAGGCCGCGGTGCTGCTGCTGCAGCCAGGGACAGTCCAGCAGGCGCATGCTGGACTGGAGCAGCTGGGTGACGATGGTGTGGTGGGTCTGGGGGACAGGGAGGGAGGGAGGACAGGTCAGCCTAGCTGGATGGACGTCTCGCTTCACGTTTGTTCCGTGGAGCGAGGATTTGTTCCTCCGCCCCCCCTGTACCTGGAGCGAGGTGCTGTTCCCCCCCGTACCTGGAGCGAGGTGCTGTCCCCCCCCTCCCCCCCTGTACCTGGAGCGAGGTGCTGTCCCCCCCCCCTGTACCTGGAGCGAGGTGCTGTCCCCCCCCCCTGTACCTGGAGCGAGGTGCTGTTCGTACCTGGAGCGAGGTGCTGTTCCCCCCCCCCTGTACCTGGAGCGAGGTGCTGTCCCCCCCCCCTGTACCTGGAGCGAGGTGCTGTCCCCCCCCCCTGTACCTGGAGCGAGGTGCTGTTCCCGTACCTGGAGCGAGGTGCTGTTCCCCCCCCCTGTACCTGGAGCGAGGTGCTGTTCGTACCTGGAGCGAGGTGCTGTTCCCCCCCCCCTGTACCTGGAGCGAGGTGCTGTTCCCCCCCCCCTGTACCTGGAGCGAGGTGCTGTTCCCCCCCCCCGTACCTGGAGCGAGGTGCTGTCTGTACCTGGAGCGAGGTGCTGTTCCCGTACCTGGAGCGAGGTGCTGTTCGTACCTGGAGCGAGGTGCTGTTCCTGTACCTGGAGCGAGGTGCTGTTCCCCCCCCCCTGTACCTGGAGCGAGGTGCTGTTCTGTACCTGGAGCGAGGTGCTGTTCCCCCCCCCCGTACCTGGAGCGAGGTGCTGTTCTCAGAGAAGGGCGAGCTGAAGAAGGCGTTGATGGTGTCGAAGACCACGTTGATGATGTACTTCTCCAGGATGGGGTCCGTCAGACGCTTCTCGCGCTTGTTACACACCTGGAGGGGAGGGGTGAAAGAGAGAGATGGGAGAGAGGAATGAGGGGATGGAACTATGAACAGACCCAACCTGGGTCTCATGTCCACAGTACCAGACCTACCCGAGCCATGTCCACAGTGAAGTCCTCAAACAGATTCCAGATGTGGTTGCTGGTGTAGATCTCCTTCATCTCCACCTCAGTGTCGACATAGCAGTGGTTCACAAAGTTCACATAAGCCACCTTCACCTGGGGACCAGTAGGAGGACGCAAAATATCAGCATCACAACTCTATCAGGTGAATTAAGGACGAAGACGAGTCGTAGACTCCTCCTTCTCCTCCGTGCTTGCCTCCGTGATGCAGTCCTCGTGTGTGACCACCCTGACCACGTCCTCTAGGGGCAGCAGAGAGGTGCACTTGATCTCCGTGTAGACGTTCTTGCCCTCGGCGCAGGCGGCCAGCAGCTCCACCAGGGAGATGTGGTACCTCAGAGGGCTGTTCTCCCCCACGCCCTCCCTGGCCTCGGCCATCAGATCCAACATGGTGGCAAATGACGCCTTGTCATTGTAGAACACCACCACGTCCTCCCCTGCGTTGGTCAACTGGAGACAGACGTGGCCCACTCGGTTAGTAACAGGGAGACAGAGAGGTGGGTGTGACGGTGTGTGTGTGTGCAGGTGTGTGTGTGCGTGCGCTGATTCTCTCACCTCAGTCATGATCATGTCCTGACACTTCTTGACGTACTTGCCCTCGGCCTTGATGATGGTGTGCAGGAAGTTGAGGTACTGCACGTGGCGTCCGTGCGTGGCCAGGCAGTGGATGAAGTGCTGCAGCACCGCCTCGCTGATCTCCGTGCACAGCTGGTAGTTATTCTCGAAGATCTGCTGGACCGTCTCCGCCTCTAGGAGCTGGTGTGAGGAGGAAGACAGGGAGTTTGAGACGGGTGGAGAGAAAGGAGAGAGGGAGGGAGAGAGAGAGGGAGGTAGAGAGAGAGGGAGGTGGAGGGTTTCTGAGGAGAGAGAGGGTAGAGGGAGTAGAGGAGGCTGACCCCTGGGTTGAGGAAGAGGTGGAGGTTCTTGTGGAGCAGCGCCTGGTTCTCCTGGTTCCCCTTGCAGAACTTCTGCAGGAACAGGTGGGTGTACTTGATGATCTCCAGCATCTTGCTGTCGTTCTGCAGACGTGCAGAGGAGAGAGGAGGGGTTACCTTCCGTCACTAGTGTTCATGCATGTGATGCGCGTGGTGGTGTGTGTGTGTGTTGCGCTCACCTTATCGTAGGAGACCTGCAGCAGGTCCAGCATGACCTTGTGAGCCCCCATGTTCTTCAGCAGCCTCTGCTGCTTCTTCCACACCCCAGAGCTACACATCTTATTGAGGCGTTCCAGGATCTGACAGGAACAACACATCCACATAGAGAGTGGATGAGTATGCAAGGCCAAACACACTCACTTAGACTCCATACTGCTACAACTATGACTCACCAGCCTGGGACGTGTGGGACAGAATCATTTATTATGATGATGATACAGCGGAAGGATAGAGAGAGAGAGAGAAAACGAGTGAGAGAGTGTGTGTTTGTGTGTGAGATAAGGAGAGAGAGAAATAGAGAGTGATGGATGAAGCAGCTAGAGTTTAGAGGGATGAGAGGGTGTGTGAGAGAGAGATGGGATCAGAGAGAATGAGGGAGAGGAGAGTGTAAGCAAGCTGACCTCTTTGACCTTCTGGTAGTTCTCGTTACTCTTATCCTTCTTGGGGGTCGAGTCCTCTGACGCCGTCTGGGGAAAGAGAGACATCAGTCAGCATCTTGGGGGATGCACACGCCTGCCTGTCTGCCTGCCTGCCTGCCTGCCTGTCTGCCTGTCTGCCTGTCTGCCTGTCTGCCTGTCTGCCTGTCTGCTTGCCTGCCTGCCCGTCTGTCTAGCTGTCTGTCTGGCGCTCCACCTGTCTCACCTCTACCTTGTCCTTCTTGCCGTCCCCTCCTCCCACGCTGTTCTTCTTCTCCACCCACAGCTCAGACTTCTCCACCATGGTCCTCAGGAGGTCCAGGTTGCTCTTGATCAGCTTGTAGCTGTCCACGTCCTGGGCCGAGATCAGCAGCTGCACCTGTTGGCCGGGGCGTGTAGAGGGGAATGTGTTGAGGTTTGTAGTTTTGGTGGCATTTCTGCCTTTATAATTGCTGATAACAGTATAGTCTGACATCAAAGGCATGAGAGAAGGAGGGGATGACTGATTGTCTCAAGGAGAAAACGGATTGAAGGAGACTGATCGTCTCCTTGTGTGTGAGTGTTGCGACCTACCTGTTTGAAGGTGTGTAGGACCTCCTGCCTCTGGCTGAAGTGTTTGAAGAGCAGCTGCAGCGCTCCGGACACCAGGGGAGGGTAGTCGTGCATGGTCAGGTGGATCAGCACCCTCAGGAACATCCTGCCGCCCTCGTCGTCCACCTCCAGGATGCTGTTGCCCTTCCTGACACACAGAGGGCCACACGGTGACCAGGAGGCCCCGGGGAACGTGTGGACGGTGTGGGGGTGCGGAGACGGAGAGCGTGAACCTACCCTACTCCAAACATAGCCTCCGCTTGCTCCCCGATCTGCTGGAGGTTGATGGCGGCTGAGGAAGGACAAAAATATGTGATGTGATTTAGAACCGCCCACAGAATCCCTCCATATGAGTGTGTGTGTGTGTGTGTGTGTGTGTGCGTCCCTACCTGCTTGCTCCATGGCAGTGGTGGCGTCTGCGTCGGACATGGGGTAGACTTCCACAAACTCCTTCTTGAAGACGGAGAGCAGGAAGGAGAGGCGGTAGTCCAGCCTCACGTTCAAGATGAACTGGAGGGGGGAGGGAGGGAGGGGAGAGATTACGGATGGACGTCGACGTGTCCTCTGGTTTGTCTGTGCCGTCTACCGATTGGACAATACCTGCAGGATCTCGAGAATCTTGAGCTTGGTGTCCATGACGGTGACGTCCATCTTGTCGATGCTGTCCTTGGTGCGCACCCCCCCCTCCAGCCCCGCGAGGGGTTGGCCCGCTCCAAACATGGACTGCTTCCTGCTGAGGACCATGGTGGACATGATCTGACCCATGCCGTGGATGGAGCGCTTCATGTTCTTAACTGGAGGACAAATGGATGCAGGAATGAAGGTTACAATTGGCTGTCTGTCGGCCTGACTGCCCTGTCTGCCCGTCTGTCTGTCTAGACAGTCTCACCTCCAGCCTCGTCGGGGAACAAGGCTCCCCCGGTGAGTTGGGGGCTGGGGACACAGTCGATGATGCCCAGCAGAGTCCTGGTGAGGCGCAGCAGCTCAAAGAAGCTGTAGAAGCCAAAGTAGATGAGGTGTCTGGCCAGACTCACCACCTGCAGGGGGCGACAGCGTGTCAGTCACTCTGGGAACCCTTACCCATGTGTGTGTGTGTGTGTGTGTGTGTGCACGCTGGGGGTTTCTGTGTGTGTGTGCGTGTGCACGTGGGGTTTCGTCTGTGTGTGTGTGCGTGCACCTCGAAGGTGAGCTTGTTTTTCTCCTGGTCGTGGAAGGGCAGCTCGTCGTTGAGGACGTTGTTGAGGTACTCCTCCATGAAGACCATGGTGTTGGCAAACTTGTTCTTCTTGTTGTCCCGAGAGTCGTCCATGTTGGAGTCGTAGCTGCGAGGGGACAGACAGAGCATTCAGTGGGATAACAGACCCCCCTATTCATGGAAGAACCCGCTCTGGCATTCTCTAACTGTCGTGGTCATCGGTCAGCCGCGCGGTCGCGTAACGGGCGGTCGTACTCTTTGATGGTGATGGAGGTGGGGATCTCGGCCCAGAGGCGGGCGAACTTGACGGGCGTGACGAGCTCCTGGGGGTCGCGGTCCACGTGCGCGTGCAGCATGAGGCGGCAGAAGGAGGCGCGGAGGTCGAAGGGCAGCGTCTCGTCCATCATGCACAGGAAGATGAGCTCCACGTCCAGCTGCTTGGAGATCTCGTCGATGGCCAGGTACTGCCGGTCCAGACACATCCTGGCGTAGAGCTTCAACTGGTACCTGTTAACACACACACACACACAGACACACACACACACACACACACACAGACATATATCAATGTACTCTGTATACACACACACATAGGTAAGATAATGTGTGTGTAAAAAAGTATGTAAATGTAAATGTGTGTACACACACTTAAACATACGCACACGACGATAAGAAAAGAATGAAGATGGGTGTGTGTATGTGCCTTGGGTGTGTGTGTGTGGTGTGTGTGTGTGTGTGTGTGTGTGTGCGCGCCGCCCACCTGTAGTAGGTGAGGACGTTCTCGTCGTGGGCGTTGCCCTGGCGCGCCTCCTGAGCCAGCTGCCTGATGCTCTTCTCCTGACGCTCGTTGGTCTTGTCGGTCCACACCAGCCACACCTCATCGTCCTCCGAGAACTCGTCCAGCACCAGGTACTCCCCTACGCCGTGAGGCAGGTCCTTAGGGACACGCCGCCTGTACACACACACACACCAGGTTGGTAGGAGTTATGTGTGTGTGTGTGTGTGTGTGTGTGGGGGGTGTGGGGGGTGTGTGGACAGGCAGCACTACTCACTCA
Source organism: Mallotus villosus (assembly GCA_903064625.1). Classification (NCBI taxonomy): domain Eukaryota; kingdom Metazoa; phylum Chordata; class Actinopteri; order Osmeriformes; family Salangidae; genus Mallotus; species Mallotus villosus. The sequence goes on from CAEFZP010004976.1 coordinate 70,957, forward strand.
GTCTTAATGAGGATGTCCTGGTTCCGGGGGTCCAACACACACTTACAGATCAGCTCCTGAGTGACTGGGATGGCCACGTTGTTGGACACGCACAGGTCTGACAGGTAGTCCAGGAACCTGCCGGGCAGCACACACAGAAACACACACACACACAGAAACACACACACACACACACAGAAGCTGTCACTGGCTTCTCTTTCATCTTCTCCCTCTCACCTCCTAGCCTCGTAAGGGCTCTCCCTCCCTCCCAGCCTCTCCCTCTCCCTCCCTCCCTCCCTCCCTCCCTCCCTGCCTACCTCCCTCCCTTCCCTCCCTGCCTACCTGGGCTCCCTGTTCTTGCGGACCAGGCTGACGAAGGTCTCCACCTCAGTCTTGGTGATGTGCTTCTCCAGCAGCTTGCGGTTGTTGTGCAGGAGAGCGGTGATGGTGTCCTCAGCCAGGATGTCATAACCCAATCTGGCTCTGCATCACCCCAAACTGCTTGGCTATGTGCTCCTGGAGATGGAGGGGGGCGCAAAGGGGACACAGGGAAAGGATGGAGAGGGAAGGGATCGTATGTCAGTCAGGCAACACATTCTCCAGGAGTTCTGACTTCCTGGTGCAGCACCAAGTGCTGTCGTGGCGCTGTTTGATGATGCCACGACTGCGTCACCTGGTTTTTGCGGTAGTCCTCCTGGGAGTGTCGGAGGACTCGGTAGCACAGACGGAACATGTACTGGTAGGGGGCGTTCTTCTGGTCACTCAGCTCCTCCAATCGCAGCAGAGGGCCCTCCCCCCCTTTATCCTTGAACGGAGCCTTGATGATTCCAAACACCTGCGGACAAACACAGAGACGTGCTATCCCACAGGATGTTCTAGAAGACGGTGCTACAGTGAATGAGCCGAGAGCAGATGTTGTCTAAGTGTTAGTGCTTCCGGTTCCGACCTGTTTGAGGATGTTCTGTTCCCTCATGAGTTTCTGCCTCTCTCTGTTGGCCTTGGACATCACCACCTCGAGGACTGGCTGCCCACTGTTGGTCTGGTCCACCACGAAGAACACCAGGTCTTCCAGCAGCTTGATGGCAAACCTGGGGGTCGTACGCGTACACACACACACATTATCACATACACTTCGGTCACACCTGGAGCACACCAAAGACCGAGCAGGGTTAAAGGTCAACAGATCTCTACTATCAGGGTTGACCCTGACCCCTAACCATGACCCCTGACCCCATACCGGCGGTCGTTCGGGCTGATGAAGCCCTCGTTGAAGCGGTCGACCACGGTGCCCAGCATGAAGCTGGCGTCGTTGGCAAAGTCCAGGTCTCTGATCTCCATGACGGGCACAGACACGATGGCAAACGCCTCCTTGTCCTCTTTGGTGGGGCAGGTGCCCAGCTGGAACACACACACACACACACACACAGTACAGCTGTGACCAGGCTGCTGACAGACTGATGCTGGGGCAGTGTGTCAGTAGAGTGGAGGGGACAGTACCATGAGACGTATGGGTCTCTCTTCATCTATGTCGATGGGAACGTTGGTGCTCTGGATCCAGGTGTTGGTGCACAGGTGTCTCAGACGCACGTACGAGTTCCTGACACACACACAGACACAGACAGACAGACAGACACAGACAAAAACACAGACAGACAGACACACACACACACAAACACAGACAGACACAGACAGACACACAGACAGACACACACAGACACACAAAAACACAGACAGACACACGCACACACAAAAGAAAAGACAGGCAGACACGTTAGCAGACAGACAGGTAGAGACAACTTGAGATCCAAACCCGGTAGATGTACACAGCGTTGTGTTGGTGTGCAGTGTGTCACCGGGGCACGGAGGAGTCGGTCTTCTGCAGGGTGGTGGGGTCCAGCTCAAACAGAGAGGCGATGTCGCTCCCGTGAGGCACGGCAACTAACTTGTACTTGATCCTCTCCCCCAGACTGCGCTTGTCGGCTAGACGGCCACTGTCAATCTGAACGGGGGTCAGGGACCGAACACACACACACACAGTATTAGCCACCCCGACTGTCCCGTGTGCTGAATCAGAGGCCGTCAGCCCGGTCGTGTGACGACTCACGGTAGCAGGGCTCTCGGGAACGTCTCCTTTGTAGCCTGGGTTCTCCTGCACACATCAGTACAACACATCAGTACAACACATCAGTACCACACATCAGCCCACTGTCCTCACTCACAGAGTCATTGATTGATTGATTGATTGATGAACTCATTGATTGGCTGATTCAAAAGCAGTCCGGAGGTCAGCAGCAGTTACCTCAGCAGCTAGGTAATGTCCGGTGGCCAGGTGTTTGAAACGGTACAGACTGTTCCAATGTCCCGCCCCTCCTCGACAGGGGTCGTGATGGACGACCTGCAGGAACCAATCGCAGCGTCAGAAAAGACGTTCGTGACAGTCCGTCGCCCAATGCTAGTGGGTGTGTGTGACTGACCTCGATCTCCCAGAGAGCGTTGGAGCTGGTGGCCGAGGTGGCGGACTGGCGCAGCGTGGTGCGCAGGAACACGTGCAGCTTGGTCTTATACTCGTCACACGTCAGGAACTTCTCCTGCTCTGCATGGAACAGCCTCACCACGTCCCCCTGGAACACACACACACACCGTCAGATGGGAACTGGTGATGATGGTGGTGGTGATGAAGATGGTGGTGATGGTTGGTGGTGGGTGTGATGGTGGTGGTGGTGGGTTGTGTGCATAAATATCAGTGCAGACTCACTCCCTTTAGAAGTTCATCTTTGTGGTCACTGAACATCATGAACAGGTTGATCTTCCAACTGGTGTTTCCATTGACAGAGTTGACCTGGAGAGACAGACAAACAGACAGACAGACAGACAGACAGACAGACAGACAGACAGACAGACAGGTCAGACCTGGAGAGAGAGAGAACGACAAGCAGCCAGACATCCAGACTGGTGACAGAGATGCATACAGGCCGAGTGTCGGAGCGAGGACAAGAACCCCAGCAGCAGAGTGTGTGTCGTGTGTGTGTCGTGTGTGTGTGTGTGCTGCCTCTCTCACCTCCTTGCAGCCGGGGTGATCCGTCAGCTCGTAGCTGCTGGCGTGGAGAGGCTGCCCCGCGTTCACAGGGTTCAGCACCACCTTGTCTCCCACCACCACCTGCAGCAGGGACAGGGGCCGTGTTGGGGACGGCTCCAAAACATGTGGGATCATTCTGTGTGTGTGTGTGTGTTACTGTCCATGTGTGTGAGTGCACACGCAGTGTGTCTGCAGTGTGTTACATTGTCTCCGTTGGCGCGGAGCTTCCAGAAGGGCTGGATGAAGACCCAGGAGCCCTCGTTCCCCGTGCCGTCCAGCGTGACCCGCATGGCGTTCTTCTCCAGCAGCGCCGGCAGACGCTTGTTCACCGTCAGGTACTTGTTACTCTTCATGTGCAGCAGCTGGCAGGAGGCACAACACACACACACACACACACACACAGTCACACACGGGACGTATTCCCATTCACGCACACAGGCTTACACGTGGCTCGTTCACTGAGGAATCACACTCGCCACGCTGGGTCACTCACTCACTCACGACACACACACACCACTGGACAGAGTCAGTGGGATGTGTGTGTTGAGTGAGTCAGCCGGTTCCCAGGGATAGAAGCCCCACCTAGAGTATCCAGAGAGAGCCCAGCACCAGCCTGGGGAGTATTTCATTCCAGATAACAGCCCTGGTCAATATTGACACCAGGTAAAGCTCATTAGATTGGATGTTAGCATGTGGGGGATTATTATTTCCACATCAGACTAAACACCTGCGCTAAAGTACAGGTGGCTGGGTGAGTGTGTATCTGTAGTAGAGGTGGCTGGGTGAGTGTGTATCTGTAGTAGAGGTGGTTGGGTGAGTGTGTATCTGTAGTGGAGGTGGTTGGGTGAGTGTGTATCTGTAGTGGAGGTGGTTGGGTGAGTGTGTATCTGTAGTGGAGGTGGTTGGGTGAGTGTGTATCTGTAGTGGAGGTGGTTGGGTGAGTGTGTATCTGTAGTGGAGGTGGTTGGGTGAGTGTGTATCTGTAGTGGTGGTGGTTGGGTGAGTGTGTATCTGTAGTGGAGGTGGTTGGGTGAGTGTGTATCTGTACTGGAGGTGGTTGGGTGAGTGTGTATCTGTACTGGAGGTGGATGGGTGAGTGTGTATCTGTAGCTGGAGGTGGTTGGGTGAGTGTGTATCTGTAGCGGAGGTGGTTGGGTGAGCAGACCTGCATGACCATGCCGTACTTGACAACGTCTCCATGGACCTTCTTATTCTCAGTCTCGTTCTGCTTCTGCTCCAGGTTAGATGCATGCTGCACACACACACACACACAGACACACAGACACACGCACACACACATAATCACCTTCACTTGTCACGCTTCAATTTAGTTTCCATCTTGATTTCAGTACAATAATATGACGGTAACTGCGGTTGCTATGTCAAACTGGCACTGTCACTATATAACCTTTATTCAAATAGATGGATCAATCAGGAACCAATCCCAATTGACCCCGATAGTAAACACAATGGTACCTGTAGTTTCTGTAGCAACACCACATCAGCTATCTTGTCCTTCTCATGTTTGGCCTGCTTGGCCTTCCAGAACTGTTTCTGGGCAGAGTAGCGGTTCATAGGGCACACCTTGAACAGACAATCTGGAGGGAGACAGGAGAGGGTCTGAGTTCGGATGGAGCTTCACAGGTAGTTGAGAGTCTCTCGTCAATATTGACTTGAGGTGGGAGGTGGGGGTGTTTGTTGGTGTGCGTGTGTCTGTTTGACATGAAGGGCACACATCATTTCCATATATAGTATGTCCAAGGGATGTCAACAGGGACAGGCATGACAATAGGGAAGCATGAAGCTGTCGATTTAAACTGCCCATTGTGTGGCTACTGGGAAATAATCTAATCATTCAGTCCAGAGAAAAACGGAAATGCAGACATAGCACACACACACACATATAACCTGGACCTGCTTGATCTTGATATCACTTCACACGTGAATGAGGAACTTGCAGTACAAGCTGCAAGGCACAGCAACATACAGACTGTAGTTTTATGAACTGGGGGAACAAGATGGCCCATCAGTGGTGACATCCTGACAGGGTTAACACACTTGACACAGTTAGTGAGAAGTGTGTGTCCAGGGGCCTTAACCTTTGGTGGAAGACTTCAAACTTCTCTCATTAGCTAGTTCCGTGGGATATTTATGACATTTATATTTATTTACGGTCCTCTGATCTGAAATACCAGATGTTGTATAAGTGTGTCACTCCGGCAGTGCGTGTTTGTGTGTGTGTGTGTGCGTGCGTGTGTGTGTGTGTGTGTGTGCGTGTGTGTGTGTGTGTGGCATATATAGATGTCAGATGCCCAGGCACCAAGGAGACCTGGCTCCACCAGCAGATTTTCCACTGGCTGTCTCCCAGCGGTCTGACAGCTCACATCCTCCATCTCCTCATGACCTGCTACTGAGGAGGACACACAGACACAGACACAGACACACACAGACACACACAGACACACACACCTCTGAACTTCTTGGGAGGGTTGTCCAGGTCCCCAGCAGCAGGCTCCACCACACATCGGTCGTCCACTAACCTGAGGAGAACACGGACAGACGATCACTGGCACCGCCTCTACACCGCCGCGACACTCAACAGGTTCACAGGAAATACAATATAACACTCACTCGAATCTATTCGCCCGTTTTGCATTCGAAATGGGTTATTTTAGTTTTTATTTACAAAAAAAAAGGGCCCCCCCCTCTTCGGAGGACATCTTCGTTCCAGTGTAGTTACAATAGGGATTGAAATGGGTTATTTAGCTGTCTACATCATGTCCATCCTGTACTTCAAGACATGTATGTGGTTGCCAGACACAAAGACGACCCCACAACGGACTGGGCGGGGAGAGCCAGATCAGTTATGGTGCAGGGTTGCCTAGGCAATGTAGGGATCAGTGACCCACTCAAGGCCCAGTGTTTACACTGTATGTACAGTACTGTACAGAGTGTGCGTAGAGTGTGCTGTGTGGGTTATTGCCGTTCTTTGACCATGTATAATAAAGATAGATATATATGACACAAACGCATGCCTTTCTATGTATTTATGGCTCCATATTTGTCTGGATGAGGGAGTGCAACCTGCCTAGCGACAGGTCTGCTAGTCAGAGCGTGTCCTGGGTCTCTCTGTGGGAGATCCAGCAGGGTGTCTGAAAGGCTCGGCTAATCCTCCCTCTTCAATGGCTGCCTGTTCTGGAGGCTTGACAGTGCTGCCACACCGTAAGTCAGTGCTCCTCTGGTTAGTGTCTGCTGCCTCCTATATCCTCATTGAATGACAAGGACCCCCAACCCGGCTTTATCATCAGCGAGCACCCCGCCCTATCTCCGGGCTAACTGGGTGGGGATGGATCTGGGCAGGCTTACAGCAGCCAAGCACAGAGGCGAAGACAACACATGACCACCTGGTCCTTGATTTGTTTACTATTTGCATCAGATAGCATTGGTTGGTACAGACAGGAACACAGAGACACACACGCACACACACACACACACACACACTCGTAACAACAGATTTCCTATTGAGCCACTCAAGGACCATCAAATTAATTCACCCATTACAGAAATCCTTTCATGTTGTGAAACCCTGCAGAACAACAGTTTTGTTCCCCTGCAGTGTGTCAATCATTCTGCCTCACTCATCATCGACCTGTCTGAAAGAGAGAGAGAAATAGAGAGGGCCTGACCTCAAAACAAGGATGTAAGCTCGGCTTGTCTTAGTGCCATCTAGTTCTACAGCTCCCCATGGTAACAGCACATTGGCAGGGCAGGAGGGTTTGGAGGGACTGGAGAAGGAGGGGCTGGATGCAACAGGGGGAAAAGGAGCCTGAGACTAGGAGCGGCCATACAATGTGTTTAGTGTTCAGGAAGGTGAGTGTTGAAGAGGGTGGGTGTTCTGGACAGTTTAGTGGCACCAGCAAGGTGAACATGTACTGTAGAGCATTCCTGCATGTGAGTCATGCCCCAGGTGTGCTGAATAAAACACCTTTCTGCCTGGGGGTGGGGGTGGAGGGGTGAGAGGGTAGGGGTTTAGGGGGGTTAGGGGGGCTTGTTGCTCTGTGATTGGTCATCTTGTGTCAGACCTCCTAAGTAGAATCTGGGCTCTCAGAGGAAACCAAAACAGCCAATCAGGGGCTTTGTCAGAGTCGGCCAGGTATGTGACTCTGCATAGATCTGGGACAGCTTTCTGATTGGTACATTTAAACACACATACCTACAGTACATACACATATCCCCCCCTCCCCACACACACACACACACGCACACAAACAGGTACTGTCAAAACTGTATCTAGTTCGAGAAAGGTGTCCTTTTACCAGACCTCCCTGTGTCCCTTCTTTGTTCCACATCTCTCTCCTGCAGGCAGGCAGGACTGCGTAGTTAGACAGTCATACCTGGAAAGCCGTGTGCAGTATACTAGGATTTGCCTGTATGGAAAACAGTCCACCTCGGCTGTGATTTCAGTGCCCTGCTCTTGGAGGCCTTGTTCCAGAGCCTGCAGCAGCTCCAGAGGAGCAGGACTCCTCCTGCCAGCCTGGCCCAGGACTAGAGACACTTCTCTGGACATGTGGTCCATACAAGGCCAGCTGAGGTGGGGCGCAGGTCCCTATCAGACTATTACAACTGTCAATCAGAACTTCATCTGACCTATAGTCTAGTAAGGACCAACACAACATGCCCACCAACACAATAATACCACACAGACACAAACACACACACACACACACAATCTTGTTGAGGCCTGAGCTATGCCATGGTAGGGTAGACCACAGGAAGCAGAGAGAACAGAGTGACAGCCGCACCAGCCCTCCACTGGGAATCTACACACACCACCATGGCTCCACTTCCTTGCATATAGTGCACAAACACACACACACACACTTGCACTCTCACCCACACACATGCACAACCACCACTATCACAGGAACGAGGAAGGATATGTGTACTGTATGTGTGAGAAAAAGAGCAAAAAAGAGATAGTCAGAGATAGTCAAAAAAGACAGAGCTTGATAGTCAAGTAGCCTATGGCCAACTGTATATGAAGAATAACAGCATAACCTCCCAAGTAATGGTTCCCTTTCTCATCTCTGTCTCCTGATGCAAAGTCATAGGAGGGACTGCACTATTGGTCTAATGGTAGGTGCAAGTAGGAACTCTCATGTATGGTCCCAAGTACTCAATACGTGTTTATTGTCTGTTTGCACAGAAGAACCACAACCGTTACGCTAGCCAAGAAAGCACAGATGGCAAACATTATATAAGTTGTTATGGTGGTAGACAGAAAACACAGCTAGAAAGTTCTGACCGGTGCTGTCAAAGTGGTCAGATGCTGCAAACCCGGTAAACTCACCCCAATTATGAACTTACCCCAGAGTACTGATGAAGCCGTTGACAGAGCCCTCCGCATACAGGGAAACTATATCCCCGATGTGCAGAAAGCTGGACATAGAATCTGACATCTTCGGCGCCTTTCCTGTTTCCAAAAGCAACTGAAAAAACTAACTTTCTCCCGAACTGTCCCCTCCTCTTCACTGAGAGCCGAACTCCTTGGAGCTCCGTGCGCTGCTCTTCCTGGCCAGGAGAACGTGCGCTACGGAGCCACTAACCTCATTCGAACACAATATTTGGTGTGCGTATGCACAAATGATGCATTTGAACTCTGTTGTAGCTTTACATTAAATGATCCTAAATGAAGTGCAGAATGAGCTGTGCGTAGGTCGAAGGAGGCAGAGTAAGGTAGAGAAAGTGCCTCTCTGTCAACGTAGTGTTCATGTTGACATAGTTGGCACCTGAAGACGGCAGTGGAACCAGGAAGTACAGTTGACAACTCCTGAGACGGAGCGCAAGTAGACTGGTCTGATAGCATTCACAAACCCCTTAGAACTTATCGACATGCCCCCTCCCTCGGAAATAAAGTAGTTCTTAGATGTTGTTCACTGTAGGGTAGACCGACTCTCAGTATACTAGTTAGCAACTGAAACAACTTATTTCACTGTACACTGACCTTTAATTGACATTTCCGCAATATCTTTGTATATTTATTTATAACTTTGTAAACGTTGTGTGTGTGAGCAAGACATAGAGAGATGTTGCAGATACTGGGATCGTTGAACAATTTAGTAATTTAGTCAATTGTGTGGATCCTTTACCATTTGTTTGAGTTGTCTAGAGTCCTCCCACTTCATAGATTGCAAGATCTTTAGTAAAACCCTTCCTTGCACAGACCTAAGGTATGCTTTACATTTAAGTTTACACAAGAGGGGAAATGTCTTCCTCGCACTGTCATTAAACGGTGACAGCTTTTTAACAAGCTGTGTAGCTGCACATGTGAGTAAGTGTGGTTGGCGTGTGTGTGTGTGTGTGCGTGTGTGTAACATGTGCGTTGTGTCGGGTCATATTTAGCTTGAGGCATAGCTGGACTTCCTGTCTCAGTTTTGGGTTAGCTGAGTCAGACTAGCTCTCTTGCACTCTTTTTCTCCAACTTTCTCTTCCCTCCGGGCACCATAACAAGCTGTAAGAAGTTCAGACAGGGCTGGACTGCCACCGTCCAGTGGGTGCGTAGCTCCTGAGGTCTGTCAGAAGGTCAGAGTCGGGCAGCATTGACATTTAGAACAATAGGCCAGCTTTGTTGTGGCCGGCATAGTTACGGTCCTGCTGGACACAGACTGGGTCAGTACCGAACATGCGGTGGCATCTCATGTTTCTCAGATTCACCATCTTTATTAATGTAGCTGGACTGTCTTTCTTATTGAATCATCCTCCCAGTAGGTCAGTCCTCCGCCCTGAATGAGCCTCAACTGGAGGCTGTCCTTCTTCCTCCCTCGACCCCGGACCAAGTTCCCCCTCGGAGCCACAACCACCCCTGTCCTCCTCACTGCTACACATTACTTGAAGCACAAATCTAGACCATGACTGAAATAACCGTGGTGTTGTTTTAAATCCTGTCTCTTTGCAACAAAACTTTTTTTTCTTCTTCTCCAATGCTGAAATTGGGTCTCCTGTATGCTTGTGTTTGTACACTGCTTGCCAGATAAAATGTGTTCATGTTTCACCAAAAACAGGGGTTAGGAAGCAGTCTCTTCCATTAGAACAGAATCAGGATTCTCAGGCATTCCTGTAGTCGAGTCCTGTGTGTGGCCCCTCCTCCCCTTCTTGTGTTCTCTTTACTTGGTGCGCCCCATGAGCTTGTGTTGTCATGCTGGTCTCGTGCCACACCTGTCTGCTGGTCCACCAGCTATAAACCAACGTCTTGGGGACCATGGAGACCGTGTCTGCAAAGGGGCCCCCTACCCTGTCTCCATGGTGACACACAGAGAAGGCCAAAGTGGAACAGAGCATGAGAGTGGCCCGTGGAGATCTCTGGACCCACAAAACATTCCAGCCCCCCCCCCTCCCATCCTACTTATGTACAGTATTACCACCTCAAACAACACCCCTGTGTTCAAAGCTAATGCTAGCCGTTCAGATGAAGAACTGCTTTTAGCAGCACACAACCTCACATGACCACATGAACAGGCAATCAACACGCACACACACTCTTTGAAAAGCAACATGCAGTTTCACGGCCCTGCATGTAAAGACTGACATGAAAGTGGCCTGAATGAAGTTGACTGACTCTCCTCTTTGCTCCAGAGAAAAGCCTCACATCTCTCTACTCCCATCCCGGCTGACACAGTTTGCCACGGGCAACTTTTCCATGAAGCTGGGTGGTTTGGAAAGGAGAAGCCTCCGCCTGTGACTCTGTTTAGAAATGCTCCAACGAGACCCCTCAATATCAGTCAACCAAGTAGAGCAGAGATGGAGACAGGAGAGTGAGAGAGAGAGAAAGAGAAGTATTAAGAAAGTGTGAGAGAGAGAGAGTGTGAGAGAGAGAGAGTGAGTTAGAAAGAGAGTGAGTGAGAGAGAGTGAGCTAGAAATAGAGTGAGTGAGAGAGAGTGAGCTAGAAATAGAGTGAGTGAGAGAGTGAGTGAGCTAGAAAGAAAGTGGGAGAGAGAGACTGAGCTAGAGAGAGTGGGAGAGAGAGAGAAAGTGAGAGAGAGAGAGAAGTATTAAGAGAGTGTGAGGGAGAGAGAGTGTGAGAGAGAGAGAGTGAGTTAGAAAGAGAGTGAGTGAGAGAGAGTGAGCTAGAAATAGAGTGAGTGAGAGAGTGAGTGAGCTAGAAAGAAAGTGGGAGAGAGAGACTGAGCTAGAGAGAGTGGGAGAGAGAGAGAAAGTGAGAGAGAGAGAGAGAAGTATTAAGAGAGTGTGAGAGAGAGAGAGTGTGAGAGAGAGAGAGTGAGTTAGAAAGAGAGTGAGTGAGAGAGAGTGAGCTAGAAATAGAGTGAATGAGAGAGAGAGTGAGCTAGAAAGAGAGTGGGAGAGAGAGACTGAGCTAGAGAGAGTGGGAGAGAGAGAGAAAGTGAGAGCGGAAGAGGCGAGTGTCAAGCGCTGGGCGAGTCAGTTTCTGTTGAAGACAGCATGCTTGTGTGGGTTGGAACCGCTGAAACCCCCACAGCGTGTTTTGAATATGTTGCAAGGTGGGAGGTGGATAGAACAGCATTCATCGTGTATTGAATGGCTGGGAGGGAGGGTTGCTGACTGGGGGAACAGCCTCCAAGATTGTACAGTAGGAGCGTGTTTGGTTAAGCTTGACCAGCTATTCAGGATCAGAGAGGAAGGAAGTTCTGATTGTGTATCAGGACTCAGGAGGTAGCCACTCTGGAGCAATTCCAGAGGTTAGCCGAGTAACAAACTCATTGTGTCACACCACCTTGCTACTCGTGCTCCTCTGGCCTTCCCTCCTGTGTGTGAGCGGGGGAGGGACGTGGGGGAGGGACGTGGGGGAGGGGGGAGGAAGACAGAGGACTGAGGCAACACAGCAGCAGAAGTTCCATACTGAGATGGGAGGATTGAGTGTCGATTTGATTACCCGATGTATCGACTGTTCAATTAAAGACAAAGCATTGAGCACGGCTTTGCCTGACTAATATGTGGGTGTATCTCTGATGTTTTTGGAGCAGCAGTACCCACTAGTTCAGCTGTAGTTGTGAGCTTCAGTCTCTGGGGTAAGGAGAGAGCCAGACAAGAGGAAGGCTGATAGCGGACAGTAAGTCCTTTATATGTCCTTTTATGCCATCTTGACGAGATGCTGAGGGTAGAGCTGCTCCAGTCTTCTCTCCTCCCGCCATACAAGGTGCTGTGGGCCACTGGGAGTCCCACTGCCTCATTAGGACAAATACAACCTCTCATTCTGACCTCTGCTCTGCCCAGCCATGGCTAGGTCACACACCTACACACACACACCTAGGCACACACATACACACACACACACACACATGCGGACGCCTCCTTATATAGGTATGCAGCAGACCAGGTCAAGGCAGTCTGAGGCCTGTCCAGGTGGAAAGAACGGGTGTGCTCCTGTTTGACCATTGAAGTGTAAAACAGAAGCACTTAACATGAATGTTGTAGCCTTCAAAGCCTGTGTGTATGCGTGTGAGTGTGTGTGCGTGTGTGTGTGTGTGTGTGTGTGAGTGTGTATGCGTGTGTGTGTGTGTATGTGTGTGTACTTTCTCCCTCGTAAGCCAGGCCATGAGGCCAAGAGGACATTGTAGACACTCCTGTCAGAGAGCCTGTTTTATTGTTTGTAGAGTCATCCTTTGACCTCCCTCTTAACAAACACATTCACACACATTCACACACACACACACACACACACACACGCACACACACACATTCACACCACACCGCACCCACATACATTCACACGCACACACACATACATCACACACATCACACACATATCACACACATTCACACACATTCACACACATTCACACACATTCACACGCACACATACACACACATTCACACACACACACACACATGCCTTGCCTGTCCTTGGTGGGCATAGGTTAATAGTTTTACATTCGCAAGAGATATTCAGATGTGCCTTATGTCAACAGCATTTGGTGTTGACATGCCTCGTGCAGTTGTCACTTTAGTACCTTCATACGGTGTCTGTTCATCGTGAAGGATTGTGTGTGCTCTGTCCATGGAGGACTGCACACCCTTCAATCAATGTGATAAAGTAAACACGGTACCTCCAGCTCTCCCGTGACCATATCCTGTTATCCCTGGGCCCATATCCTGTTGACTGCTAAGGGGCAGGAGCAGTGTTGTAAGGAGTGCATGCTCACTGTGGTTTAAGACTTTAGAGACGGCCTTATCATCTTCCCCTTATCTTATCCCTGCATGACTCCTCGTAGACATCAGATTTTAAACCCCTGGGAAACTATACTGAAGTTATGGTGAGTCATAGGTTCTTGCAGTGACACATTGACCAGGGTGAAGTCACAGTTAAGGATTTCTTAATACCGAGTTCATGTTTTTAAACACCAGTTCATTTCCCCCCCCTCCAATATGCAATAGATTTGCTTAGTTTCTGCATACACTAAATTTAACTTTTGATTCTGACCAAATAAACTTGCAAGACACGAGACATAACTTCCGGCCAATGCAGACAAGCTATGTTAATGTCACAGGCCAGGAATAATAACAGATAATTGGTGATTGGGTACACCTGTGGCGAATCAGATAGGGAGCTTTGGATTGGCTGTGTTCCCTTTATAATACCGCAATGTTTGTTCATGGGGGGTGGCTCGGCACGCATGCTGACTGATGTGTATGTGCTCTGGCCCTGGGGATCGGTGCGAGAGTCGTGCCCTTTTAGCACTGCTTTGGAAATGGACACAATGGGGTTGGACATTCTACCACACTTCCTGAGACTGGAGGACGGACAACACGCCCAGCGTTCTGGGCTACAAACCCTGTGTCTCTCTCTCTCTCTCTCTCTCACCCTCTGTTGGTGTAGCGGTGGGTGGCGTCGCTGTTCACGACTGAGTGCCACTCTGTGGACCAGACTTTTATTTTGGGGGGATTATCATTTGGGGAGTCAATGGCCTTCAATTTTGTATTGTACTAAACTTTGTAATAAAAAACCTGTTGTGGGTGGAGTGGTCAAGGCTTGTCCTATTATTGGACAGGAAACTGTAGTGGGTGGAGTGGTCAAGAATTGTCCTATTATTGGACAGACACTTGACATGAATCAACCATGTGTTCTGCATTTGGCCGCAAGTTCTCATCCACATCACAACCTTGTATCATTTCTTCGAAGACACCTGGGATAGAATCCCTTTGCATGCCTGATCTATACCTGGTCATCTTCAGCAGATAACTGCAGGTATGCAGCACTCATTGCATCCAGGAAAGACGACTGATCATGTGGCTTGTGGTCATACACTTTCCACCTCCATGAGGGAAAGAATTCCTCAATGGGGTTGAGGAATGGAGAGTAGAGTGGGATGAAAAGTAACACCGTCGTGGGATGGGCTGCAACCCACTGTGACTGCAAGGGAAGGGTGACATGATATGTTGACCCGTTCCATGACAACGTTTGGCACATTTCAACCTATCGTCTCATCTGGAACAAGCCTTCCATACAGGTCATCTAGGGAGGAAATTAGACTTGTTATGAGAGCTGCATAGTTCAGCCCAGTTAGAGATTTATGCTATTAAATTGGCACATTGATAGCAGACTTTCCTGACCAGAGATCCTCTCAATGGGGACAGTACTTATTTTGCTTCGTCCTGACTTGATGCTGCTTGAGGATTAAAGCAATTGTTATAATGCTTACGATTTGAACATTTCCAGTGTTGTCTGCCCAGAGTGTGATTGCTTTCTTGGTGATGACCATATCAGGTTCCTACTCAGTTGGAGGTTACCATTGGGTCCTACATCAGAAATACAAATACCAACAGCAGTGGTTCTGAAGGCTTGGCTGAATAAACAGTACTTAGGTCGAAGTCTGCAGTGTCATGAATAGAGTACTCCGGTAATTAGCCGTTTTATCAGAGGTCTTTGCTTTACGCACATCTTTCCTGCTTACATCTATGGATGGAAAATACAAACACTACCTTCAACTATGTTGATGTTTAAATCTGGACTTTCTAAGACCATACATGACTATACAAATGTAGCATCTATTTCACTTAAGTTTATAGCTTTTTGAAGTAAACTTTTTTAAAAAGAGTACTGAATTTAAGCATGTGCAAAGTGAGCTGTACTGTAGATACACTGGTGATTAAAGTCATGGTGGTTGATGAGTTTGACATCAACAGTACATGATCAATTTAACAATGTAGTCACATGCAAAGCATTTTGTGTGAAAGAGTTTTGAAAATGTGAATTCACTGTGTGAGTCCGGTGGTAAAACATGTAACACAGATGTGTCTGAGGTCTGAGGACACGTGCCCTCTGGCCCACACTGCCCTCTGGTGGAGGACGGAACTGCTTCACATGGACACTGCTTCTTTTTGCTGTCTCTGTACGTAGAACATCCAACTCTGTCTGTCATTCTAACAACTCTCTCCCTCTCTCTCTCTCTCTCTCTCTCTCCTCTCTCTCTCTCTCTCTCTCTCTCTATCTCTCTCTCTCTCTCTCTCTTTCAACTAGTGTACAGTGCCCATGATGCAGTCGTGATTAAGTTGCCAGTGAAACACACAAATACAAATTACTTGAACTATAGATAGGACATAGTGCTTGGGATGAAATGAGTGGTTTTGACATCAGTAAACGCTTCCATTTATGCAACAAAGTTCACAGATCTATACTGAAAGTATTTACACAGATACACAGAGATAAGAGAACTCGCTGCTCTAAAATCCCATTCACACAGACACACAGATACTCAGAGATTCCTGGCATCTTCATGGAAATGTCCCTCAGTTTCCTGTTCTCTCTTTGCCTGACCAGCAGATGGCAGCAGCAGCACTGTTTCCGACTGAAAGTGCGGTCTGGAGCAAGAGATTTGAAACTGTCAAACGACGACAATCAAGATGGTCAGGACAGTGGACTACAGGTACACACTGCTACCTCCCACTGGGTCAAATGTTGCACCTCCCCCCACCCCATCCTCCGTCCCCCCAGGCCCTGTTCCTCTGTGGGATCGCGTTGGCAGACGTGTGGTAATCATACTGCACGCTTTCTGATTTTCAGACAAATTAAATGTCAGGAGAGAACGTAGGGGAGCGAGACCACTGTGCAGCTTCGAAAAGCAGAGGCCATCATAAATTATGAGCATCTTCTCTTTCCCTTCTCTAACCCACCCGCCCACCCTTGCTCCCTTCCTCCCTCCCTTCTTTCTCCCTTCATTACACTCTACCACACCTCCCTCCATCTCCACCCTCCTCCCTTAGTTCCTGCGATCACAGCAGGATGCGAGAGAGAGAAGCAGTACAAGGGGCCTAAAAGTGTTCAGACTTCAGTTAGCCATTCGCTCCCAGGAAATGTCTATGTTGTGTAGAGTGGTCTTCCTATAGAACACGGTATCTAGACAACAAAGCAGAGAGGAGGACTGACGCTTCACATGCAAAACAAGTAGATGCACAGGCGTCTTCAGCACAACAGTGCAGGATACAGAAGAAATGTACAAAGAACCACAAGCAACTTTCTTCAGAAAGATCAGAAAGCTGTTCTCATTGGCCCAGCCCCGTTCCCCAGGAGACAGAGCCACCAATGCCGAACAGTAATAAGCAGAGATAATTCTCCGTCTGGAAAATAACAAGTCAGAGCGTTTTCATCTCCCAGCCTTGGAGCCGCTCCAACCTCATCACACAGGCACATTTACCTTGGACTCCGAAATGCATTCCCTTAATTTCACGCTGAACGCATTCTGATGCCGGCGCTAAGAGAGAAAATATCAGGTTTAATTTTCTGCCAAGAGTCACGGGCAGAGAGAATGAATGTGTCTCACAAAGCCAGGAGAGGAGAGTGATGCAGAGAGAGACACTCATGAGAGTTCATGTTGATGAGGGGGGAGAGGGGCTCCAGGCTGAGGGAGGAGAGGGGCTCCAGGCTGAGGGGGGAGAGGGGCTCCAGGCTGAGGGGGGAGAGGGGCTCCCGGCTGAGGGGGGAGAGGGGCTCCCGGCTGAGGGAGGAGAGGGGCTCCAGGCTGAGGGGGGAGAGGGGCTCCAGGCTGAGGGAGGAGAGGGGCTCCAGGCTGAGGGGGGAGAGGGGCTCCAGGCTGAGGGGGGAGAGGGGCTCCAGGCTGAGGGGGGAGAGGGGCTCCAGGCTGAGGGGGGAGAGGGGCTCCAGGCTGAGGGAGGAGAGGGGCTCCAGGCTGAGGGAGGAGAGGGGCTCCAGGCTGAGGGAGGAGAGGGGCTCCAGGCTGAGGTGGGAGAGGGGCTCCAGGCTGAGGGGGGAGAGGGGCTCCAGGCTGAGGGAGGAGAGGGGCTCCAGGCTGAGGGAGGAGAGGGGCTCCAGGCTGAGGGAGGAGAGGGGCTCCAGGCTGAGGGAGGAGAGGGGCTCCAGGCTGAGGGAGGAGAGGGGCTCCAGGCTGAGGGGGGAGAGGGGGCTCCAGGCTGAGGGGGGAGAGGGGCTCCAGGCTGAGGGGGGAGAGGGGCTCCAGGCTGAGGGAGGAGAGGGGCTCCAGGCTGAGGGAGGAGAGGGGCTCCAGGCTGAGGGAGGAGAGGGGCTCCAGGCTGAGGGAGGAGAGGGGCTCCAGGCTGAGGGAGGAGGGGCCCAGCTGAGGGAGGAGGGGCTCCAGGCTGAGGGAGGAGAGGGGCTCCAGGCTGAGGGAGGGGCTCCAGGCTGAGGTGGCCTCTTTGTCTCTGTGCTGGCTCTCCCTCTGGCCTGGCGAGGGGGAACCTGTTCCCATTGGCTGGGGGTCAGATGTGACGGGGTGGACTTTTAGGATCATCCAATTATAGGTGCATGTGTGTGTATGTGTGTGTATATGTGTGTGCGTATGGGCTGGAGGGGGGGGGGTGTATCTTTTCACTGTAAGATAAATGTACCATGAGGATGGTACTCTCACTTTCATCCTGTGTTACCTGGGTGTGTGTATTAGAAGTCATGAGGAACAAACTGAGGCTATCCTTACCAGAGTGTGTGCTCAGGAAAACATCATTGTTTGAGGTGTCGGGAACGGATGAAGATAAGCGTGTGTGTGTGTGTGTGACTGTGTGTGTACTGTACTCCTGTGTGTGGCTTGCAGCATCTAGCTCCTATCCTTTTCAGATGCTTGTGATGACAGCCGGCCTGGTGACTGCGCTTGATGAATCATCATCACTAGCAATTAACCTTGAAATAGGGGTTAACATCATGTTTATTCAGAGCCAAAGATGTTGGATTCCATGAGGATAACTAAACATTGACAGACAGGACTAGGTGACGGGAGCAGGAAAAATCTAATGAGCAGAGGGATCTACTGAAGAATCTACTGAATAAGTGATCTACTGTATGAGTGATCTACTGTATGAGCGATCTACTGAATAAGTGATCTACTGAATAAGTGATCTACTGAATGAGTGATCTACTGTATGAGCAATCTACTGAATAAGTGATCTACTGTATGAGCGATCTACTGAATAAGTGATCTACTGAATAAGTGATCTACTGAATGACTGATCTGCTGTATGAGTGTGGATCTACATTGTCTCTCTGTAGCATTGGTTGATCTGTTCTGGTTTGGATGACACCTATCTGGCCCCATATGTCTTCTTTACTAATGACACCAAGGTATGTTTATGTGTGTGTGTGTGCTTGTGCGTGCACATGCACTTGTGTGTCTATGTGTGGTGTGTTGGTGTACCTATTAATGTGAGTGTGTGTGTGTCCGGTAGACTGACATTTAAAGAGATTTATCTCCTGAGATCAGGGTTAGGACAAATGTCACATGTAAAATGATGGATGTCTAGTCTGTGTCCCTAAAGAACAGATTCATCAACTCATCCCAGTATCTCTCTCCATCCTGCCTGTCTCTCCATCCTGCCTGTCTCTCCATCCTGCCTGTCTCTCCATCCTGCCTGTCTCTCCATCCTGCCTGTCTCTCCATCCTGCCTGTCTCTCCATCCTGCCTGTCTCTCCATCCTGCCTGTCTCTCCATCCTGCCTGTCTCTCCATCCTGCCTCTGCCTGTCTCTCCATCCTGCCTGTCTCTCCTCCTGCCTGTCTCTCCACCCTGCCTGTCTGCCTGTCTCTCCATCCTGCCTGTCTCTCCACCCTGCCTGTCTCTCCATCCTGCCTGTCTAGCTCTCCTTGTCTTTTTTATTTGTGTGTGTGTGTGTGTGCAGACAGATACAAGGAGATCGAAGGAGAAAGGAAGAGGGGGGAGTAGAGCTGTCTTACGGCCAGGTAATTCCATCCTGATGATGATTTATGTCTGGCTGGTTGGGTTGATTAAATCAGCAGTATTAACACACCATCACAGCTTTATAAGGCTGTTGCATGGCAACCCTTTTAGTGGGCGGAGCACAGCACCAGCAGGTTAGGACACTGGTGGGACTGGATGCCCTCTAATACACCAGCCAATCAATGGGCTCTAAGTGGTTGATCAGCACTCTGGCAGCGGCAGGATAAATTGATTGGAGGGGTGAATCCTCATGGGTCTGCACTGTCTCAACACAGAGCTGCACCTCTGCATCTGAATGAGATAGATAGATAGAGAGAGAGAGAGAGAGAGAGAGAGAGAGAGGGTGTGTGTGTCTGTGTGTGTGTGAGAGAGAGAGAGAGAGAGAGAGAGAGAGAGAGAGAGAGAGAGAGAGAGAGATGAAAAGCTGGACCGAGAGAGAACAGGAAAGTTAGAGGAAAAGTTATAGAAAGAGACAGAGAGAACGAGATCAACCAGGAGAGCGAGGCCGAGAGAGACAGAAGAAGAGAGCGGGTCGTGTGCAGCAGTCCGGGGACGTGAGCCCCCCGTGCTCTCAGTCTCCCTCTGCCAGCCCCACGAGCATCAACTGCAGCTGCCGCTCTCCCAGAGTCCTCCTCTGGATCCTCCTCTGGATCACGCTGCCTCAAATGAAGACACATGACCCCCGTCGGAAAGGGTTATGCCCTGCTTCAGATGTTATTCAGCACTGTGTGCGTGTGTTTGTGTGTGTGTGTGGATGGGGGTTGTCTGTGTGTGGATGGGTGTCTGTGTGTGTGTGTGGGGGCGCGTGTGCGGAGGGCTGACTCCTTCTGCAGGATCTTCAGGGATTAGAATCAATGGCTCCACCACCACATCGCTCGGAAAGCGTCCCAAATCTACAGTAATTAAAAAGCACTGAGGAGTGCGAATCAATTCATTACCTTTAAAAGTTCGGAGGGAACAAAAACAGAATTCATCAGATAAAGTTCTGGGTGTTATTTTCCTGCTCTGCTGTAATCTATCAGCGTTAGGCTGTGTGTCAGAGGGGGGAGGGGTGAGGAGGTGGGGGGGTTGGGTAGGTAATAGTTGTCCCAGTTTTAACCAGAACAGACTCCCCAAACTAGCCTGGAGAGAGTGGAATTAAATGAGGCAATCTCTCATTACTTTTTGGCCCTCTGTTCTTACCCACCTCTCTATACCTCTTTTCCTCCTCTGTCACTCCCTGTCCATCTGTCATTGCTGCTGATCTTGATGACCTTGAAAGGCCCATTCAGACAACTACTGAGAGAGAGAGAGAGAGAGAGAAAGAGAGAGAGAGAGAGAGAGATAGAGAGAGAGAGTAGAGACAGAGAGAGAGAGAGAGAGATGAGAGAGATGAGACAGAGAGAGAGACAGAGACAGAGCAAAACAGAGAAAAGGGATAAAAAGAAAGCAGAGGGAGAGAGAGAGAGAGAGAGAGAGAGAGAGAGAGAGAGAGAGAGAGAAGGAGAGGAGCCAGAGAATGAGTGAATGTCCAGCAGTTTAGTGTTCATTGTGATTGAGGGTTCTCTCAGGACCCTGTGAAAACTCTTCTAAGCCTGTCCAGGGGCAGGAATTACTGCCACATCTGTCAAACACACACACACACACACACATGCATGCACACACAAACACACATTAACACACACACACACACACCAGAACCCAGCCATGCCAAGTCCCTCCAGAAGGCCAGCTGATGTTTAAGAGAGATAGATGAACTTTGGGCCTTATCACAGGGCCAGGCATCCCAAAGAGGAGTCTGGGTAATTACGTTGGCTCTGACCACACATCATTCCTCTCTCCTGTAAAGAGGCTGGACTGGACTGGGCTGGATTGAACTGATCTGGGTTTGGCTGATCTGGCCTGAGTGTGACTAAAGTGCATCAGCATTGAGATGACACACATAGCTGTTTGAGAAGTACAGACCAGGCTGGACAGAGCAGACTTCCACAGAGCTGAGAAGAAACCGTGCAGCCTCCTCTCACGGGCTTCCTCCACAGCCAGCTCCACCTGTGCGCCTCGTAACATTCATCTTCCATTCCTTATGACTGATTTACATATTAATCATATTTTCATGCTACGTTTCCCTTTATGCAATGTCACAGCCCACTGGGGAGGGAGTGATCTGCATAGTAACAAGCTAGCACCGCATTCATGAGGTGTCCTGATCCCCCTGTAACTTGTTGTCTGCAGAGCATATCCGATTCAGCGACTAGCAAAAAAAGGAAAGAGACAGAGAGGGAAGATGAAGGAGGGATGATTGACAGAGAGAGAGGGAGAGAGAGAGATTGATAGGCTGTGTTTTATAGCAGGTATTGTCACATAGTTATATATCTATAACTTACTGTTTATGCCTACAAGAAAAACCAATTGGTGATTCGGGGAAACTTGGTCATAAATTCTGTTATACTTTTAACAGAAGGCTCACATGGGTTTCCTCCACAAAGAACCCCCAAAAGATAAACATCTCAGCAGATTGACACTGGCCAGGACATGGGCGAGCCACTGATGTGGTTTCCCACTGGCCTGTTCTGAGGGGCAAGGACAGCAGGATACTCGAGCATGTGATGGCTTTAGAGAGAGATCTTCTGTATAAAAGGATTCTTCTAATCAGTCTGTGTCAGTTTGTTCTAGGTTCAGGGCATCTGACAGACACTTTGATGGGATCTCATTGACCTTCTGTTGTCCAATCAGCTCACCTCATCACCGTGACAGAGAGCAGGGGAGGTGAGAGAGGGGGAGTCGAGGGGAGAGGTTTGTACTGCAGTCCTCCTGGCCCCTCATCTGCTCTGTATGCTGATGGGGTTTGTAGTTCTGTCAAAATGCCCTCGGGGAAGGGCAGTTCCCATGGAGAAGCAGACATTCTGGACTGGGGGGAATGTTCAGTAGGCCAGATGCAGGACTGTTGACCTGACAGGCAGTCGTATGTCTGTTAAGCGTGGGAAGAAGGGTCTCTCCATGTGGAAGAGATTGTGGGATTCAAGAGTCTCTGCTATATCTATCAGGTACACCTCCCTGAACACTTACAGCAGGGTTTGTGTGTGTGTGTGTGTGTGTACCTTTCACTGAGAGGCAGAAATAGATTCAGAGACCTTTAGCTGGAGCTCAGAGACCCTGGTAGCAGGGATTCATCAGCAGAGTTGTCTTTGAAGTGTGAATTATTCATTGAAAATATTGAAGATTATGAAAATGTGATTTACAAGCATCACACCAGCTTAAGGTTACCTCTCAGCAAGAGTGGAGGGGATGAAAGAGGCTGGGATCCAAACAGAGTTGTGTGTGTGTGTTAACGTGTGTGTGTGTTTGTGTGTGATTGTGTATGCGTGTGTGTATGGGTATGCGTGCTGGCATGTTTGTATGAGTGCGTACATTGTTGCCTTGCATTCCAGTGATAGAGGGAGTGGGAAATGTGGGTGTGCATGAGCACCGATGGTGCATGGAGGATAATGCACATGTTCTTCTGTTAACATCTATTCCTGAGGCCAGTGTTTATGTTTGTGTATGTGTGTGTGTGTGTGTGTGTGTGTGGGTGGGGTTGGGGGAGGAGGGGGGGCATGCAGATTGGCTGCCCTGAGCAATGCACCTGTTTCTCTGGCAGAAAGCAGTGTGTGAAGACAGCCACCGCGCGCTGCAGTGAACGTATTCGGCACCCAGATCAAAAGCGTTCGCTTTCCTCGGCTCAACCCGTCCCTTCACCTCCCTCTCCCCTCGCCGTCTCCTCATCCCTCTTTCTGCTTCTCTTGACACGCCTCTCCATTTTCCCAGTGAGGTCTTTATCCTCCATCTCCCTGTCATGTTCACACACTTTCTCTCTCCAGTCCCCACCGCCACCCATCAGTCCACTGCTGACCCTTCATCTCCTGCACCGGCTACACCTTCACATGCCCGCAAACTAATAATCAAACGTTTCATGGCAGTGATTCTCAGCCACCTCGTCGCTTTGCATTTCCATATCCTTCATGGAACCCTGCAGCGTCACACCGGGCATCCTACGTCATCTAACTGGGTGTTTCCATCCATGCATGTTCGGCACACCAGTGAGCAACATTCAGCCATGTCAAATTCGTTGAGACGAAGCATGTGCGGGCATTTTCCATGCGTTGATTTTCCACGCTGATTGAATATGCTGCACATGGTTTGGAAACGTCTCGCTCTTGTGCTACAGCAAACTGGAGGGGTGGGGGGAGGAGGAGGAGAGAGATAAGGAGGGGGGGGGGAGGCGAGGAGAGGAGGCAGGAATGGAACCTGACATCTGCAGGGATGGGGCACAACTTTCTCCTGTGGAGCGACAGGGGAGAGCTTTATCAGGCTGTGTGGCTTCAGCGGGAGGAGGCGGCTTCGCTCGCAGTCTGACTTGTTTCTAAGCAGCCGAGCGTGAACGTCACTGTTCGCGGGCCACCTTCTGCAGAGACACACTGTGCTCGCCTCTATCTACGTCTGTGTAGCGTCACACGACTCACTGACTTGTGCCCCTCATAGGACAACCACTTCATCCTTTACACATTATGAGTTTATCATCAACTGTAAAAGTGTTTATGAATAATGTGTTATCTTTGGTGGACTAGGGTGAGGTTGAGACGTCCCGCCCCCCCCCCTCTCTCTCTCCCTCTCTCTCTCTCTTTCTCTCTTTGTCCCTCCATCTCTGTCTCTGCCATGATGCTTGCCTAGTTCACCACGGTTCCTCGTGGGTGTTGCTGCTTTAATTCTCCTGTCACAGATTGCAGGTGCTGTGTGGTGACAGGATGGAGGCTTGTGTGAGACAATACTCATAAATCTTGAATTATGACAATTTAAAGGGTGATTTTTCTGCTTGTCTGAGCCTTGCTCAGACTTCTGATGAATAAGAACAAGAACATATCAACTTTCTCTTTCACTCCGTCTAGGCCTGTGCATTTCTGCGTTTGTATCAGTTTTTTCTGCATGTGAGCAATGCAATTCAATTTATATTTCAATTAATGTTATGCTCAAATAGTTTTCCTCTACATCTTCGTCCTATATTGATGAATATGTGGATGGTCGGGCCAGGAGTTAGAGACATTAAAGTATTTTGTCATTAAATGGAACAATTCGTCTAATATTTAGGATAGTGAAAGGTCATACTCTAACTTTGAATAATGGCTTGTCATCAGTATTGACAACAATAGCTCTATCTAAAACGTTATATGCACATTCCAACTCCGACTCTGTTAAGACTCAAGGTTGAATATTTCATAATGATCCAATCATCCCAAAGAACGCTTGAGGAAGTGGGGAACTTCTAGAATCTTTGTCGTTAGCTTCCAATTTGCACGACAACGAAATGCTTTACGGTCACGTTGCTTTGCGGTAAGACGTCGGTGGCCAGCCAAACTAACTAGAGCTAAAGTAGTCAAGTGGAATAGTATACTGTAAAGTCTAAGTTGCCGTGTCATTAAAATAGAATACTTTAGTCATAATGGACGTTGGTGAATTACTGAATTACCAGGTAAATTGAATGCTTGCTATATTGTCTTTGTTAGGTTAACTGGGCTAGCATCCATGCATGCATTTATCCTGCTAGCTTGCCACAACTCTTATCCTTACTACTAGATTGCTTAGTAACAGGACTTTAAACACGTTATGCCCTATAACCACTATCTAGCGTATCGCATTGTTTAAAACAACAGTTTAACTTTTTTATAGAGATCAAGGTAGAGACATTCTTACAGGGCTTGTTAGCTTATCACATAGTTAAGTGTTGCTAACGCGTTAATCAGCTTCCTGTAGTCTTAATACAGCCTAGACTCCGCGGCTATGGACGGTGGATAGTGAGGAAATACACTCAAAGCTACAATCTGAGTTAGGATGAGCATTTTTACTGGTGTGTGACATCACTTGCAATCTCAGTAGAAGAGAAGTTTGGGCTATCTGGACTTGATGATCAGCAGCCATACGTTTCTAGTCTAGTTACTCAGCATCACTATCTATGTTCTCTGCAGCCTGACCGAGGGGCGAAGCGTATCCGAGAGGAGGATGCAGGTGGGGGAGGAGCGGAGGAGGACCTGCGGAGTAAACAACAGAGGAGCCTGGCCAGGGAGCTGGCTCTAGCTCGACACCTGGAGGGAGATGATGCGGACACAGACGAGCACTCCGGAGACAAGAAGAAACTTCTGGAGAAAATACTGGATGATGACGAGGAACCTGAGGTTGTGTGTGTGTGTGTGTGTGCGTGTGTGCGCGCCTGTCCTTAGCCTACCAACCCTATCATTCTGCAAAAGCCTGGTGGGTCCTCAACTAAGCAGAGTTATTATAGGATGGCTAAGGGCCATTATGTGGGATTACTGCCATAGGGGCACAGTTATTTTAAGTCATTTCATGGCGACTGCTCTGTATCCCCCAGGGTGCTAACAGTGATCCAGCAGCCTTAGTTGGACTTGCATCAGCCGCAGACCTCTGTATCCAGAATACCACACCTCTGACTGGCTGTTAAATTATCTACAAGCTGCCTCACGCCCGCCAGGCTCTCGTGTTGTCATGGGAACATGTTTTTCGAAAGGGCACTCCTCATTGCTTTGTCTTAACGACCAGGGCGAGCCGGTGGACGAAAGTTCGGTGAAGAAGATGATTCTGACCTTTGAGAAAAGGTCCTACAAGAACCAGGAGCTGAGAATCAAATTCCCCGACAACGCAGAGAGGTTTGCAGCTCCTCTTTCTCCTCCCTCTGTTCTCCCTCTTCCTCTCTCCCTCCTCTTCCTTCCGTTCGCCCTGTCCTCTCCCCACCCCTCCCTGCTCTTCCCTCTGTCCTCCCTCTACCTACATCCCTCCCTCCTCTGCCCTGTACTCTCCCCACCCATCCCTCCTCCTCCCTCAGTCCTCCCTTCTCCGCCCCTGTACTCCCCCCTCCCTTTTCACCTCACCCCTCTTTCATTACTCACGCCTCCATCCTTCTTTAACTCTCCTTCCCCCCCCACTCCCTCTTCTCATCTCCGACCTCCCCGCCTCACCTTCCTGTCTGCCTGCCTTGTCCTCCTCCATCCCCACAGAGACACAGGTCCCCCTCACTCTGTCTCATGTTGTCGTCAGGTTCATGGAGACGGAGCTGGACCTGAATGACATCATCCAGGAGATGCATGTCATCGCCACCATGCCGGACCTCTACCACCTGCTGGTGGAGCTCAACGCCGTGCACTCGCTCCTGGGCCTCCTCAGCCACGAAAACACTGATATCCTCTCACTGCCGGCCGGCCGCAGACAGCTCTGCCCAGCCTAGACATATAACCCTGTCCTGCATGTATTCAGAAGAATGTATTATTAATGTATCATGCCCACACACTTAAGCCCCTGTTTTCAACAGCCATGCTAGTGGTTGTACTGTGTAAGAACGTGTTCCTTAGCCAGTGTCACATATAGCGATAGCTGTGGTGGACCTTCTGCAGGAGCTGACCGACACCGACACGCTGCATGAGAGCGAGGAGGGGGCGGAGGTGCTGATCGACTCCCTGGTGAGTCCTGCTGCTCTGCTCTGCCCGCGCTCTGTCTCGGAGCACCTCGTCTCCTCCCGGACGTTTCGGCCCGTGTCACCTGCTTCCCCCCCCCCGGCTCCCACACGTACACTCGGTGTGTACCGTGTGTTAGTGTGCGGGGTCCATTCACGTACGACCTTTTCAGGGGAAGTGGTGGTTATTGGTAAAGGGGTTCGGATGGCTGAGCGGTTAGGGAATCGGGCGATTTATATCAGAAGGTTGCCGGTTCGATTCCCCTGCCGTGCGAAATGAAATTGTGTCCTTGGGCAATGCACTTCACCCTACTTGTCTCGGGGGAATGTCCCTGTACTTCCAGTCGCTCTGGATAAGAGCGTCTGCTAAATGTAAATGGTAAAGGACGGAGCCTTGTTTCCAGTGTAAGGCCCCCCCGCCCCCCGCAGATCCTGCCGTCTCCCTCGCGTCCCTCCGCCAGCCTGTCTGTCTCTGCGTGCGCGTGCAGCAGGTCATGCCAGGCGAGGGGGGTGGTGTGTGTGTGTGTGCTAGCTGGTAACCTGCCTTGCCCAATCCTGTCTGCTGACATTTAGCAGTAGCACAGAGAACAAGAGGCCACGCCCCTCCCGTCGCTGTTGACTGATAGGTCAAGTCATGAAGAAAAGGCCTCTGCATTTATCATGCCTGCCAGCTGTTGTCCTCAAGTTGTTTGAGTGTTTTTTTTCTTTTTTCTCCTTTTTTTGTCTGTCCATCTTCCCCTTTCTGTCTGTATCTGCTGCGCTCTCTCTCTGTTTGATCTTTCTCTCTCGTCTCCCTCTCTCTCTGTCTCCCTCGTCTCTGTCTCCCTCTGTCTCTGTCTCTCTCTCTCTCTGTCCCTCTGTCTCTGTCTCTCTCTCTCTCTGTCTCCCTCTGTCTCTCTCTCTCTGTCTCCTCTGTCTCTGTCTCTCTCTCTCTCTGTCTCCCTCTGTCTCTCTCTCTCTGTCTCCCTCTGTCTCTCTCTCTCTCTGTCTCCCTCTGTCTCTGTCTCTCTCTGTGTCTAGTTGGAGGGCCAGGTGGTGGCTCTGCTGGTCCAGAACATGGAGAGGTTGGACGAGGCTGTTAAAGAGGAGGCAGACGGGGTCTACAACACACTAGGTAAGACTAACCAGACAGCTGTGTCGCAGACTCACTTCGAGGAGGTAGGGATTGAGGGAACTCTCCAGGCTTAAAGACGTGTGCGTGTACGTGTGTGTGTGTGTGTGTGTGTGTGTGCTGAAGGGGGCTTAGGCCCTCCAGGAGGCTGTCTGCTCAGCTGGAAACACTGATAAAGGCTGATCTGTCCTCCAGCACTTTTTTTCTTCTCTCCTTCTCTCTCCCCCCTTCCTCCCTAAGCTCTCTCTGGAGTTTCTCCTGCCATCCATTCATCTCTCTCTGTCTCTCTCTCTCTTTCCTCTACTCTCGCTGTCTCTCTCTCTCTCTTTCCCTTACACTCTGTCTCTCTCTCTCTCCTACTCTCTCTCTCCCTTACCCTCTGTCTCCTGGTGCTCTGCAGAGATTGTCCCTCCCCTTGACACTGATAGAGATGTCAGACAGACACATTATCTTCATGATGCTAATACACAGGAACAGGGGGTAGGGGACTAAGATTACCTCCCCCCACACACACCAAAGTCAATGTTGTTCATGTGGAGCATAATATGCCTACAGGTTTCTGCCTGGCAGGCAGTCTGTCAAGTAAAACCAATCTAATGTAATCTGCTGTTTGCCCTCTCCAGCCATCATAGAGAACATGGCTGAGTTCAGACCTGGCCTGTGTACTGAAGCTGCCCAACAGGGACTCATGCAGTGGCTTCTGAAGAGAGTCAAGGTGAGCATACGCACACACACTCACACACACACACACTCATACACACACAATAAGACATCTGTAGTGTTGACATTCATCATACCCCCCCCGGGCCCTTCCCCTGTCCAGGCGAAGATTCCTTTTGATGCTAACAAGCTGTACTGCAGTGAGATCCTGGCCATCCTGCTTCAGAACAATGACAGTGAGTACCACACTGAGTGCTGCCACAGCCTCACAGCCCCACAGCCTCACAGCCCCACAGCCTCACAGCCCCACGGCCCCACAGCCTCACAGCCCCACGGCCCCACAGCCTCACAGCCTCCTCATGTAGAGCAGGGGTGACGTGTGTCTCTCTGGGTTCCAGGCACCAGGGAGCTTCTGGGAGAGCTGGACGGGATAGACGTGCTGCTGCAGCAACTCTCTGTAAGATCCCTACCTCCTCCCTGCCTCCTCTCTGCCTCCTCCCTCCCTGCCTCCTCCCACTTTCCTCCCTATCTCATTTCTTCATCTCCTGCCTTCAGTTTACAAGTACACCTCTCCCTCCCTCCTCTCCCTCTTTCCTCCCATTTTCAGTGACTTTGTGACATTGATGGTGATAATATGTGTGTGTGTGTGTGTGTTGCGGTGCTCAGGTGTTTAAGCGCCACAACCCCAGCACAGCAGAAGAACAGGAGATGATGGAGAACCTGTTTGATGCCCTCTGCTCCTGCCTGATGCTGGCAGCCAACAGAGACCGCTTCCTCCGAGGGGAGGGGCTCCAGCTGATGAACCTCATGCTGAGGTAAAGGAGGCGCTCCAAACCTGCTCCAGTCAGAGAAGGGGTGTGGTCTGCCCTAGCTCCAGCCTCAGCCCTGGCCTCTGCCCCCAGCCTCAGCCCCAGCCCCAGTCCCTCCTCCCTTTCCAAGTGGAGTGGAGGCTGTGCTCTCTGGCTGCCAAGCTCATCAGTACCCTGCCAGCAGAGCACACGGCAACATGACCCTACAGGCTCATAAAGAGGCATTACACGCTTTTATAGAGCCTCCGCGGCCCCCCATAATAACCTGGACAGACGGGCAGACAGAATGACTCCATCCCAGCCTCAATCGATATCTAATTATGGTGATGCAAAATCCACCTGCTTTTAAATCATCCACGGGATGAGAGGAGGACTGAGGAGAGGAGAGGAGAGGAGAGACAGACAGACAGACAGACAGACAGACAGACAGACAGACAGACAGACAGACAGACAGACAGACAGACAGACAGACAGACAGACAGACAGACAGACAGACAGACAGACAGAGTTCATCTTATCCCTAGAATCATAACTCGGGCTGTGATTTGTTTTGTATGTCCCCTCTGAGCTAGCAGGTCTGTGCCAGCTGGGCTCCCTGAGACCTGTAGACCTCATATCTACCTGTCTGTCTGACCATCCTCATATCTACCTGTCTGTCTGACCATCCTCATATCTACCTGTCTGTCTGACCATCCTCATATCTACCTGTCTGTCTGACCATCCTCATATCTACCTGTCTGTCTGACCATCCTCATATCTACCTGTCTGTCTGACCATCCTCATATCTACCTGTCTGTCTGACCATCCTCATATCTACCTGTCTGTCTGACCATCCTCATATCTACCTGTCTGTCTGACCATCCTCATATCTACCTGTCTGTCTGACCATCCTCATATCTACCTGTCTGTCTGAACATCCTCATATCTGTATGACTATCCGATTATATAGACCCATCTGTCTGATAAACTGTATTCCTGATTTGATCATCCTTCTACTTGTCTGTCTTATCAACCTGTATGTCTGCCCCTCAACACACGCACACACACACCACACACACACAGGGAGAAGAAGATGTCTCGGACCAGCGCCCTGAAGGTTCTGGACCACGCTATGATGGGGCAAGAGGGAGCAGACAACTGCCACAAGTTTGTGGACATCCTGGGGCCTCAGGACCATCTTCCCTCTGTTCATGAAGACGCCCAAGAAGATGAGGAAGGCTGGCTTGTCAGACAAGGAGCATGAAGGTACTCATGCCTCTAGACCGTGGACCCTTTGTTCTTTCATTTTTCAGTTTCAAAACCAAATCAGAAACACAGACAAACAAACTTGTTTTTCTGTTTAAAAACCAAGTACACATAAACTACTCCAAAACAAATGCATAAACAAATCATATCCAAGGGAGTCTGCAAAGTCCAGCAAGGCTAATTAGCAAGCAGTCCAATTCATAGCATCATTCATAGCAGAATTCCAATTTCATTGTCACGTATCTGCAGTCTTCAGGAGCCAAGTGCACCAGCTGGGTACTACGTCTGGGCATAACGCTACGTCCGACATAGAACTGAAAGTTACGACCAATTTAAAGTTACGACTAGTGCACCAGTTAGACTTGAGTTCTTTATGTGTTGCACCTGGGTGTAAAACGCCTAGTGTGGAGCAGGCGTGAGTTGGAAATCGGACTAATATCCATGGTAATTATAATGTACCAGAAACAGTTTGATTGCACATGCAGCGCGTCTTGTTAATAGGCAACATACGGAAAGGGCATTAAGGCGAGAAAGAGTCGTCTGTGATAGCACAAATCCACTGTTAATTTGATTGGTGATCGATTTCCAAGCTGATTGTTTCTGTTTGTTTGTTTTAATATTATTACATTTCCCTGTGAGCACGCTTTTATTCTCAGTGTACAACTCTATAAGCTTTCTTTTTTCCAAGTTTTTCCGATTTGGTTTTGAAACGGAAAAATGAAAGAACGAAGGGTACACGGATTCTCTCTCTCTGTGTCTCTTTCTGTCTTCCTCTCTCGCTGTCTCTCTCTCTCTCTAGCTGACTGGCTTCTCTCTGAATAGAGAGCTACTTAACAAAACAGCAGCTCTAGATTAATAAGAAATAAGATGCCTTTAATGAGACTCTAGGGAATTAGGAGGCAAACTCTTTGTGCATCAAGCTGCTCTCTCTCAGTGCTGCTCTCTCTCAGTGCCTCTCCGGTCTCTCCCTCCCTGCTCTTCTGCTCCAGACCTGACTCGTACTGCTAAATAAGACATGGAAAATCAAAATACAATTGATTCTTGTTGCTTGTTGCTTAGCAACTCCCAAGCACCGTTGCGTGGGATTATTGACCTGTGGCTAATCAGGCCTCCCTGTGGTGTTCACGTCTAGTCCTGTCCTGCTGTGGATAGGGGCCAGTGATGCGGTGTGTGATCATGGATGTTCTTCTACTTGCAGAACACGTGTGTTCCGTCATCGCCTCCATGCTCAGGAACCTCAAGTCTCAGCAGAGGGGGAGGATGCACAGCAAGTTCACCGAGAACGACTGTGAGAAGGTGTGTGTGTGTGTGTGTGTGCGCACACAAGCTTACGTGTTTGTGGTTTCTGTGGTCAGCTGAATACGCTGAACAGAAAAGAACCTTGCTGTGCCTTGTAGTGCCGGACACATAGAATGGCTGCACACAGACACAGAGAACATACACACACACTCACAAATACACACACCTACATATACACACACAATGAATCTCACTTTCCTGGGCGTTTGATATTCCCGTCACCATGCCTTCATGTATGTGATGCCCCTCCCTCCTCCTCCCTCCTCCAGGTTGATAGGCTGATGGAGCTGCATTTTAAGTACCTGGAGGCCGTCCAGCAGGCTGACAAGAGGATCGAAGGAGAGAAACACGTAAGGCCAAGCACCCTCGACCCAGCCTCCAACCTGTGTGTGTGTGTGTGTGTGTGTGTGTGTGTGTGTGTGTGGGGGGGAGGGCTGTCTGCTGTGCCAGCCTAGACAGATGGAGGGACAGAGATAAGAGCTGAGGCGTCTTCACTCCAGCAGGAGCAGGCAGGGCTGGGTAATGGAGTCTGAAGAGGAGCGGGGTGGAGAGAGATGGAGATAGTGGCGGAGATTCATATCTGATGAGAGATTAATTCTTCAGAATCTCATTGGGGTGTTACCGCAGAGAGGAATTTGAAAGCTTGACACAGCTCTACACTTTCACCCCCTTTTTTTCTCTCTCCTTCCCTCCTCCTCCTTCCTCGCCCCCCTCCTTCCTCTCCTTCCTCCTCCTCCTCCTTCCTCTTCCTCCCTCCCTCCCTCCCTCCTCCTCCCACCTCTCTCTCCCTCCTTTCTCACCCCACACACACACACACCTCCCCTGCTCGCTGCTCTAATCTCGAGTCCAGAGCCAGGGGCTGCTTTCAGAAGACAGACAGACAGACAGACCTGTTAATGACTTCTGCAGGCTCCAGTTAGACCAGTCAGCCTCGTCGGCCATCAAGCCAGTCAGTCATTGTTAGCTGTGGTTGCTGTGGCAGGACAGCCAGCGGGGCTGTATCCGGTTAGTGTGCTGCCTCCCTTCCCGTGTCTCCCTCCCCTTATTAGGGAGCGGAGCTCTTGCTCTGACAGCCATCAGCTGGGTCTGTTCGCTGCCCTGACATCCATTAGTTATGTCTGTGTGTGCAGAGGGCTCCAGCTGTGTGCTGAGGGATTGAGGGGAGCTGGCAAGGGATCAGGACGAGAAAGCCTTCGACCATTCTACCTAGTCCACTGTTTTTTATACCCCCCCCACCCTCCCCCAGCTCAAATGCAGCGTAGCTGCTTGTAATAATCATAATAAGGTGCTGTACGGGGAGATGTAGCGAAGTGGTGTGTGTGTTCTCACCTGTCTGGATCTCTTCATCATTGCGACTGTTTGCTTTATCTGGACTCCTGAGCTCAGCCTCACTTAAGACTGGTCATTAGCGTTAGCCTGCTACACGCTGGAAACCCCCGCTCCCCCCCCGCTCCCGCTCCCCCCGCCTCCCGCCGTCTGCATAGTAATGGGGATTAATGAGGCCTGTGCGTGTGTGGCCAAGCCTGGGGTGGAGACAGACAGGTTAGTCAAGATGGATAACTGTGCTGGCTGAGACACCAGAGCCACTGAAGACTTCAGTGTATTGATTAAGCTGCTGATCAATGAAGAGCGGGGACTCGCAGACCACGAGGAAAAACACCCACTGTGTTTGTATTTGTATGTGTGTGTGTGTTGTGTGTGTGTGTGTTTGTGTGTAGGACATGGTGCGTCGCGGGGAGATTCTGGACGATGGGACGGAGGATGAGTTCTACCTGCGGCGTCTGGACGCTGGCCTCTTCGTCCTGCAGCTGCTCTGCTACATCATGGTGGAGATCAGCAACTCAGGCATAGCCCAGGTACACACACACACACACACACACACTAACACACACACTCTGAGACCAGTCACAACCACAGTGATTTCCATCCATTGTTGTATTTTGAACTACTTTTGTGTCTCCCTGTTGTGTGTGTGTGTGTGTGCAGCTGCAGCAGAGGGTTCACCAGATCCTGAACCTGCGAGGAGGGTCAATCAAGGTGGTGCGTCACATCATGAGGGGTAAGTGCTCTCAGAGACACAACAGCCATCACTCTGTAGACCAGGCCTGTCCCCCCCCCCTGCTCCTGGAGATCTACCCTCCTGTGGGCCGTCACTCTGTAGACCAGGCCTGTCCCCTGCTCCTGGAGATCTACCCTCCTGTGGGCCGTCACTCTGTAGACCAGGCCTGTCCCTGCTCCTGGAGATCTACCCTCCTGTGGGCCGTCACTCTGTAGACCAGGCCTGTCCCCTGCTCCTGGAGATCTACCCTCCTGTGGGCCGTCACTCTGTAGACCAGGCCTGTCCCCTGCTCCTAGAGATCTACCCTCCCGTGGGCCGTCACTCTGTAGACCAGGCCTGTCCCCTGCTCCTGGAGATCTACCCTCCCGTGGGCCGTCACTCTGTAGACCAGGCCTGTCCCTGCTCCTAGAGATCTACCCTCCTGTGGGCCGTCACTCTGTAGACCAGGCCTGTCCCCCATCTGCTCCTAGAGATCTACCCTCCTGTGGGCCGTCACTCTGTAGACCAGGCCTGTCCCCCATCTGCTCCTAGAGATCTACCCTCCTGTGGGCCGTCACTCCAACTCCTGTTTGAACCCACATCACTCAGCTTGTCAGACAATTTACAGGGATTGCAATCAAACATATCCAAGGTGCATGCGTGGTTGGTATACTTTCATCTCCAGTGTGTGTGTGTAGAGGAGCTCACCTCCAGTGTGTGTGTGTAGAGGAGCTCACCTCCAGTGTGTGTGTGTAGAGGAGCTCACCTCCAGTGTGTGTGTGTAGAGGAGCTCACCTCCAGTGTGTGTGTGTGTAGAGGAGCTCACCTCCAGTGTGTGTGTGTAGAGGAGCTCACCTCCAGTGTGTGTGTGTAGAGGAGCTCACCTCCAGTGTGTGTGTGTGTAGAGGAGCTCACCTCCAGTGTGTGTGTGTGTAGAGGAGCTCACCTCCAGTGTGTGTGTCCCTCTCCTCAGAGTACGCAGAGAGCATCGGAGACGGGAAGAGTGAAGAGTTCAAGGAGATGGAGCAGAAGAGGATCATGGACCTACTGGAAGTGTTCTAATCCTCATCATCTTCTTCTACTACCCATCCTCCGTCAGGCTCTGTTCGCTGATTTGTTGATTTTTTATGTAAAGCGTATTTTCTCATTTGCTTTTTGTTTATAAAATGTCCCCCCAAGGCGTGTTGTCGTGTTATCTTTGTTTCTGCCGCCACGGCCCCCTGGTGCACAGTTTGCTGACATCACTTCCTGTTGTGTCAGAAGGGGTCTGCTCTCTGGAGCTCTGCAGACGCCACCGACCGTTGATCTCCAAGGCCTCTCGCTCTGCCATCTCCCTGGTAACGGGATCCTTGAAAGAAATATCTCTGTTATTTTCTTGTGTGTGTGTGTCTGTGTGTGTGTCAGTCTGGTTGGAGTGGTGCTTGGGTGTCAGACTTGTAGATGAGGTGCTTGCTTCAGCAGGGGCCCCCCCCGCTTCCCTGCTCCCCTTCCCTCAAGGACATCATCACCATAGCGATGATGCGTGCGGAAGGCACGCGCGGGAACCCTCTCGCCACGTCAATCACTCATCCTCCGCTCTTGTCGCCGTGGCGTCCCGGCAGCGAGGGAGCGTGTGCGGCGACGGGGCGACAGCGGCCGCGCGAGCAGCCAGCTCAGATCACTCAGAACTCCAGTGGCGTCGTCTGCGTTTTGGTATTGGCAGGAGCTCGTGTCCTGTGTGTCTCTGAGCTGTGATTATGGCACCTCGTGTTAACAGCGGTACAGCAATTTCACAGCTGAGTAGAGGTAGAATAATGGTATTTTTCCAGCGATTGAATAGAACGCCGCTGCAGTAAGGCCGTTCTTTTTCTCGGATCCCCACAAAGTGAGAGTCGCACATTTCCTGTGTATTGTGCTTCACGGGGAAAGGAAGGGGAAAGGAGGGGACGCTTTATTGTTAGGATTTGGCTTCTGTTGCTCCCTGCTTAATGACTTGGGGAATTAAAAGGCTGGATGGGCTAGTGTGCTGTTGCAAAACTCTCAGTCTTCGCCCAGGTTGTCCATGGATGGGCTGCAGTGGTCGGTGCCTGTTTTAGCCTAAGGTTAAGCTAAACCTTATCAGGGGCTATACCTAATCAATAACGAATCAATATGTGTGATCAACTAAGTTCCTGATGAGTAATAGGTTAAGAAGAAAGACAAATATCCTGAACTGCACGCCCTGGACCTGAGGTTTGTGCCTGACTGGCGCTGTCCGTGGTGCTGAAACGGATCCGCGGTTCATGTCTGATTTCATAGCCTACCAGACATCTCTGTTATCTCTGATACCGGGTTGGGTTGACGTGACCACCATTAGGGCCGCATTTTACGCTGAATAAACTCCTCCGATAACTGTCACACTTTCTAAACTCATAGAACTAATGGCGTACCTTTGTTATCCGTTTTGCGAGATAGTCTCCAGGCCTATCAAGGCTTAATCTCTGGCATGCAGCCACAGAGCTATTACGCTGAACGTTAAATAAGTAAATAGATAATTAATAGTAGGCTAACTAAACGTTCACCTGTTGATTTGTAATCAACTAATCGTTTGATACTCAGTGGTCACTTGATCTGATCTTACACATATTAGCCTATCAACTTGTGATCTGACGTGCTAGCCTAGTGCTCTTACGGGTTTGGAGGGAGACAGTTTTATCAGATAGGTATTTATAGCTTTCAGACGCACTGCCTTGTGAAAGTTTAATGAATAAATCACAAGCTCATATCGTTCCGCCTAATTGATATTCCCCATAGCGAGCCTAGGCACTCCTCTTCTCTGCGCTGGTAGAAAGATCTCCGTCCGCCGCATCCAGAGCTAAATCAGCCCCACCAAGGCGAGGTTCGGAACAGAGCAGCAGCATCCGAGCGACTTTCCACCGGGGTCTACATTTAGACACCTTACCGTGACTCCATCTGTGCTTACCTACAACACCTAATGTAAGAGAGGGGAGGAGAAAAAAAGACGGGGACTTCAACCAGAGAAGATGGGAGCGTTTGGGATGATAGTCGGGACTTTACATTACATGGGACTCTATATTCAACTCAGCGCCACGTCCAGACCCAATGGACACACAGAGGTAGAAAACCACCTCAACGGGAACGGTACGTATGCCTTTTCTTTGTTTTTCGCTTCAGCATTAAACATGTCAATATATTAGCAGGCATCATAGATTCTGGAGAGCGCCGCAAAAAAATAAGATAGCTTGATCAGGTTGGAGGTGATCTATTGTTGGTTGACTTCGGGTTGTCTGATGTGTTGTATTGACATTTTATCACATGATTATAACACATGGAGCATGTGTTCTTCGGAGGGAGCAGCAACGTCTTAGTCAACCACTTCATAATAACTTTGTTTCCACGTTCATTTGCGAGGACGATGATTTTGAAAAAGATGAGCTTGAATGTGAAATTAATGATCACAATGAAATGATATGTGATCAGAATCGTTTTATGATTTGTATCACGTATTTTATTAGTATATATATATTTTGCATTCTCCCTTTAAGCCACAGCATCTGCCTCCCTGATCGGGTCTGTGACCCCACGCTCAACACGCCTCCACTTTACAGCTAATTTCATCATGATGACCCATGTGCAGCCTGCATGGTTCCTCCCTGCCTGGGGTAGGCTGCTGGCCCCTGCTGACTGGCATGCAGAGTGTGACCTGATGGACAGAGGGGCAGCAGGTGGGGTGCCCCGGGGGGGTGGAGGGCAGCAAGCTGCCTGTGAGGCTGAACGCTCCACCCCCGGGGGGGCAGTTCTCTGCTATCTGACCTGACATCAGACCCCCTGCTCCGCCGTCAGACCTCCACGCTCTCCATCACCCACCGAGGATAAAGCCATACATGCATACCAGTCCAAACTGTCTCCCAGTTCATATCTGTAATCTAACCTTCGGGCAACCATCACACAGCCCTTTCAGACTACAGCTATTTGCTTGTATCATGTGCTTCTGCCAGGCAGCCAGCTGAGCGGCGGGCTGGGTCAGCTGTCCCCAGCGGCGGGCAGCTCCCAGTCGCACGGGCGAAGCGGACGGGAGATGAGGAGATAATGAAAGGAAAACAGTTTGTTCTCCGCGTCGGACTTTCTAAACGCGGCCGTCTGGAGCAGCTGCTCATTAGATGGGTGCTCTTCAATTAACATCTCATTTAAGGCGGGAAGATTAGCGAGCTAATCAATGGAATTAATGAATCACTTAAGAGGCTGAGGAGCTCGTTCTCCACGGAGGAACGGAAACAAAGAGCTGTGTTGTTTAAACCCTCTGGAAACACGCCGTGTTTCTCCTCTCCGTGAAATAACTGAACTGAACTGAACCCATGAGTCACCTATGTGTCCTTCCGTCCTCCTGTCCGTCCTCAGTCCACCAGCCTTTCTTCCTGCCCCAGTCTTGTTGTCTCCTTGTCCTCTCCCTGCTCCCTGCAGCTCTGTATCCTGTTCCAACCTCAGCAGTTTGTGTTGACTATTCATTAAGCTCAGGCTCACGCTGAGAGGGAGAGAGAGAGAGAAGGGGGGGGGGAGGAATGAAGGGAGGGGGGCGGCGAGGGGTTAGGGTTAGGGGGGGAGGTAGGGGGAAGGGTTCGGGGAACGAGAAAGAGATTGGCAGCTGGGAAGCTTGCTGGAGCTCAGTGTTTGATAAGGGACCTTGGAAGGCTTAGCTGTGTGCCTCAGAGGCAGGGAGGCAGGGAGAGAGATATCTCTGGTCTGGGGCTTGAACCTGATGTAGCAGGGTACTCTGCACTGTGAGGTGCTCTGCTGCACCTGGTCATGATATTAGCTCTTAGACCCGACTAACCAGCTGTGGCATGTACTTCTTGGCAGATTAGCAACATACTGTTATCTTGAAGCAAGCTCTCCTTCACTGCTTCCTCTTCTCCTCTCCTGCCTTTGTCAAGAGTGTCTCCCTCATCTCTCTTTCTCCCTCTTTCCCTCTATCCCTCTCTCTCCTCTCTCTCTCTCTCTCTCCCTCGCTCTCTCCCTCACTCTGGCGCCCTCGCTCTCTCTTTCTAACAATCTCCTAAACACGAACATCAAAAGCAGGCCATTACCAGCTAAGGGGTCAGCTTGCAGTCAGAGTGTCTGTTTCTCATTTTCTCCCTTTAGCTCCTCGGAGAGAGCTTTAGTTCACAGGAGCATCCGAGTTGGAGAACACATCCGAACCCTTTCATGTTTCTCCGCTTCACGCCAACAAACAGTCCCTCAGCCAGCCGAGCAGTCGGTCAGACAGGAAGCAGTTTGGTGGAGCGCCCCGGGGAGTCCCTCTAGACCGGTGATCCATCTGAACAGTTATTTATTTATCTCCTCATGTGTATTTATACATGTGATGTGTTTCCCTCTGATATCCCTCTAATGGAGGAGCGAGATGGGAGAACGAGTGGGAGTGAGCAAGGGAGAGAGGGAGAGAGAGAAAGAAGATGTGGCACTTCTCTTCTGTGAGACACTGCCTGTTTCCTGTCCTGGGCGACTAGGCAGGACTGGTCTAACACAGAGAGGAAGAAGCAGAGAGTCTTATTGGTAGCCTCTCCAAATACAGTGTGCGCGTGTTGATCACGGAGGGCTCGTGTGACATTTCCCCGGGCCTGGGTGGAAGTACGAGTACAGTTTGGGTAGTGGTGCCCCTGGGTAGTGCTGAGGGACGCTACGTGACATTCACTGTGGCCTCACGCGGGCTGAGTGAACA
This sequence comes from Mallotus villosus, assembly GCA_903064625.1. Taxonomy (NCBI): domain Eukaryota; kingdom Metazoa; phylum Chordata; class Actinopteri; order Osmeriformes; family Salangidae; genus Mallotus; species Mallotus villosus. The sequence goes on from CAEFZP010004976.1 coordinate 110,512, forward strand.
CACCGCCTCCAGCGCAGCCGAGGAGCCATCCCCTCTCTTCATCAGCGCTGCAGTGTCTCTCTCTCTCTCTCCCCTCTCTCTCTCTCTCTCTCTATCTATCTATCTCTCTCTCTCTCTCTCTCTCTCTCTCTCTCTCTCTCTGAAGGGGTGACGTGCTGGCTGTCCTTAGACAGAGGAGCGGCACTGTCCGTTTGTCCAGTCAGGGGGTGTCAGAGGGGAACGTTCACAGTCGTACCTGTCACATGGGTCCTGCTATCGACATGACGGAGCCCTGTGTGGTTGTGTGGAAAAGAGGGCGGGGTTAGGTGTGGCGTCACTTTCTGTCTGCCACCCTATTGGCCGGCCAAGCCTGTCAAGGCACGGGGCGAGGTGAACAAGACAACTCGAACCAGGAGGTGCAAGTGTTATGAAAGACGTCATATTGAGACTGCTACTTCTGATTCGCAGCCTGAAACTGGGAAAAAGGGATGAGAGAGGTGAGAAAGAGAGGGAGAGAAAGAGAGGGAGAGAAAGAGAGTCTGTTTAGGAGTTGTTGAACTTGTTGAATCTCCATATCTGCGATGGCGGACAATTATAAAATGCGACTCTTTCATGGTTGTTATTGTAGTTAACACGGTGTGTCAGAGTTCGTGTGACTTTGTCGAGCTTCCTTTGCTTCTCATGGATTCTAATGTCTCGTTTTTGTCATTCAGTCGCCCCTTCCCTGTCTCTTCATTCTCGCCTCTCATCACTCTTGTCTCTTTCGGTCTGTTCCTCTCTCTCTCCTATTCTCATTCTCTGTGCATCTCTGTCTCCCTCTCTCTCTCTTTCCCTCTCTTGGTCTCTCTCTCTCTCTCTCTCTCTCTCTCTCTCTCTCTTCTCTCTCTCTCTCTCTGTCTCTCTGTCTCTCACCCTCTCTCGGTCTCTCTCTCTCTCTCTCTCTCTCTCTCTCTCTCTCTCTCTCTCTCTCTCTGTCTCTCTCCATTATCGGCCGGCTCTCCTGTCTGCTTACCTTCATGGCTGATGAGTTGCACCATTTATCACCGTCACTATGGACGGAGGGAGAGAAAGAGAAGAAGAGGGCTATCTTGTTAAAGCCGCTTGACTTCATGTTCTCTACAGAGGCCTAGTTTATTCCTTATTGGCCGTGTCAGGAGGCCCCGGGAGACCTGGTTGGGGAACGCTGGAGGAGAGAAGGAGCAGAGGAGGCCTAATTCAGGTGGAAGTGTGCTTCAGTGCTGTCAGTGAGCCCATGTCTGGGCGACTGGGCCGAAGCTGAAAAAAAGCTTTTAAGGTTTGGAACGAGGTCTGGGGTTGGGTTAGGAGTGTATGGGTGGTGTGGGACTGGCTCAGGCTGGAGAGAGGGAGTTGGCTTCCATACGGCTCTATGTATTAGTAGGCTAAAAGCCTAATTAAATGAATGCATAGTTTGAATCCGAAGTTTGTGTGTCTCGGTGTGGCTCTCTGGGTGTGTGTGTGTGTGTGTGTGTGTGTGTGTGTGTGTGTGTGTGTGTGTGTGTGTGTGTTTGTGGATCCAAAAAGATGACTGCACAGTGGAGGCAAGAGAAAGAGAAGAGAATGCTTTATTTCTTAAATCGCATTTTTCTTTTTTCAGTCACTCTGAAACTCTCTCCATCTCACAGGAGGATAATATTATCTCCTCAGTCACCTTACAATGTCAGAAAAAGGTTACAGTGATATATTTGCACAGCGCTGCGCAGGAAATGCAGTCCCCAAAGAGCATGGAGAAGAAGAGGGAAGCTGGGAGGCTTAAGGGAAGCTCCCCTGTTATCAATAAATGAAAGACACGTTTTTTCTGGATCTCCTACCCTGCTGACCCCCTTCTCACCTTCCTCCAACACCATCTCTCTCTCTCTTTCTTTCCTCCAGTTCCTCTCCACCTCCCTATCTCTTGTGTGATATATCTTATCTTAAGTTATATCATAAATAGGTTATCTTACACAAGATATCTCTTCCTTCTAGCTCTCCTTCCCCCCTTCCTCCAATGTGTGTGTGTGTGTGTGTGTGTGCTTGCGCCTCTGATCTGTGTTTGAGTGTGTGGGTGTGTCATGTCCAACTTCAAAACAGCCTCTTTATGTGCTCCCGACAGGCCACCAGTCTACAAATACAGATAAGAAAGAAAAGATGGTTGTTGTCACAGTAACACTGGTCAGAGATCTAGGTCTCTGATGGTCATTGTATTGATTTGTTACAGTGCATTCAAATGCTGTGTCTCTCTGGCTACAAACACTTCTAGTACCAAAACCACAAACTTGCCTGCCATCGTCATGGTATTCTACCGCAATCTCATTTACTTGCAGGGGCCGTTGTATTATTGAGTTTCCATACAATAAGATGGCCTGTCCTTCACCGTCTCCCTGCCTTGTTTACTGGCCGAGCAAACCATGTTTGACCTTTGGTTTAAAGACAAGGACTTAGCCAGTGTAGCAGCACAGCAGGGGCTGATGTCTGCTGGAGTGCCTGCCAGTGGCAGACCTGCTGAGGGGATCCGCTGGACGGAGATGGGACAGTCGCAGAACACGTTTGGCACGGGGACTCCCCTCTGGTCTGAACCTGTGGGACTCCATTGATTGTTTCTCCTTTGTTCCTGGAGTGACCGGGAGAGAGAGAGCTGTTTCTCCCCTTGCCTCTGTCGTTCCGTTCGTCCGTCCGTCCCTCTCTCTCTCTCTCTCTCTCTCTCTCTCTCTCTCTCTCTCTCTCTCTACCTCTCCCTCTCTCTTATCTTATCACCGAGCTAGGTTTAGTTGCCAAGGGCTTGATATACACAGAGACAAATAGAAGCGTTTACTGTATAGAGACCTCCATCTGGCCACGGACCGTTGTGATCTACCACGGCTTCATCTCCAGCCCTCAGCCAACTCAGACAGGACAGGCATTGGTATTCAAGAGTGTCTGTCTGTGGCTGCAAGAAGATGATTAGAAAAGAGAGGAGAGGAAGGGGAGGGTGGAGAAGGGATATTCTGATATTGTGGATGTGCATGCACAGAGATCATCTGTCTTTACCCTCCCCTCTGAGAGATCCAGGGCCAAGCCGACACAACATGGCTGACGTAACTAAAGGAAGCCTGTTGTTCTCTTCCTGGGTAGTGGAGGTGTTTAGGAGTGGTGTTAATCAGAATCAGAACCAGGGTCCCCTTTATCACCATGTAAGTACAAGGTCACGAGTATTGTATGACATAATGTCACAAGTACAAGGAATTTTGCTTGGGTAGGTTGGTGCATAACCATAAACATAGTAAGTAAAAATATGAAGAGAGATAAAACAAGTATTGTAAGATAACTTAAGTGCTGTAAATACAAGGCCTAATATAACATTGTACATGTTCCTTCTCCCCCGTCCCCTCCAGCGATGTTCACAGAGGTGCCCCAGGACCTGAGCGTCCAGCCGGGGCAGGATGTGGAGATGGCCTGCTCCTTCCGGGGGGCGGGGACACCCTCCTATTCGCTGGAGATCCAGTGGTGGTACATCAGGAACCAGAAGGATTGGTCAGACAAGCAGCCTTGGGAAACCAATCAGGTGGGAAGATTCAAATGACCTTTGAGAAAACTGTAGATTATGTGAACGAATAGAGAAAAGGCTTTTTGTTTTGTTTTAGTACAGCATTGTTTATCTCAATCTTTTACAGGTTGTGCCCCAGGAATACAAGCCTAAAGATGCCACTAAAATCAGTGTGAGTGTCTCGCATTGTCTTTCTATGCCGTTTATCTTTGTTATTGTCCTCATTGTTTACTTCTCACCTCTGAAGAACAGCAAATTAGAATTAGATAGAAGTAAAAGACCATACATTTATCAAGTTTAAATATGTCTCTAAGTCAATAGTGCACGTTCAGGCTGCACTTGAAAATAAGAATTTTGTTCTTAATTTGCTTGCCTGGGTAAATAAAGGTTAAATAAAAATAAATAAATAGTTGATGTCAGCCCTGCCTACTGGCTGCTGTGTCTGAATCTACAGAGGCTATGAGCCTGTATGAGCCTGTATGAGCCTGTATGAGCCCGTATGAGCCCGTATGAGCCAGTATGAGCCAGTATGAGCCTGTATGAGCCAGTATGAGCCAGTATGAGCCTGTATGAGCCTGTATGAGCCTGTATGAGCCCGTATGAACCCGTATGAACCCGTATGAGCCTGTATGAGCCTGTATGAGCCCGTATGAGCCCGTATGAGCCCGTATGAGCCCGTATGAGCCTGTGATCTTTAGCGTCTGTATGCGTCTGGTCTGTTCAGACTGTGTGGGACTGCAGCTGGTGTGCTTCCTGAGTGTGATGCTGTGCTCCTGCCTGATTAGCCTCAGGAGACACCCAGACACAGGCAGCCCTGCTACCTGGGAGAGGAGAGATGAGGAGGTGTTATATTTATCACCAGCTGCTGCGTCCATGCAAATAACATCCCAGAAGAGAGAGGGGGAGGGGGGTTCTCATGGGGCCAGGTGACTGTTTCTTTGTGTGTGTGTGTGTGTGTGTGTGTGTGTGTGTGTGTGTGTGTGTGTGAGTGAGTGTGTATGTTGCCTCCCTGTTCCTGTATGTGTGTGTGTCTGTGTTGCCTATCTGTGTGTGTGTGTGTGTGTGTATGTGAGTGTGTATGTTGCCTCCCTGTTCCTGTATGTGTGTGAGTGTGTGTGTTGCCCATCTGTGTGTGTGTGTGTGTTTGTGTGTGAGTGGTGTCTGTCTCTTTGTGTGTTGCCTCCCTGTTTCTGTGTGGGTGGGTGTTTGTCCCTGATACACTGCCAGACAAATATAGAGATATTTGATCTGTTTTCTGGAAAACAGCCCTTCATCACAGACCTCTTGGATCACGACCAGTAAACTGTTGCCCCTCGGTTGCAGGTGGTCAAAGTGGCCGGCAGCAACATCTCCCACAAGCTCCGCCTCTCCAGCGTGAAGCCGTCAGACGAGGGCACGTACGAGTGTCACGTCATCGATCTCAGTGACGCCACGGCCCGCCACCACCGTGCCCGGGCCTACCTACAGGTCCTCCCAGAGAGACACCAGGACCAGGACGTGGGCTACCATGGTGCCAGCCTCAACCCTCAGCGGGATAGCACCAAGTCAGCCATCAGCTCTGGAGGTCACCACCCCCACCACCCCCACCACCACACCCACCTCCAGGAGCAGGGGCTTCCAGCAGCAGCCCAGCACAGCTCCATCCAGGCAGGCAAGGAGGCGAGGAAGAGGTCCGGGGAGAGCCACAGCCCAAGTGACTGCATAGACAGCTGTGTGCCATAGAGGCCCCTAGTCTAGCCTCTGTCTGGCTCATGCCCAGCCCTGTGTCTCTATGCTGTAGCCAACACAACAAAACAACAAACCCCTCCACTTTTGAACATCTGTTCCCCCCCCTGGCTTGTCACCAGCCTTGTGCACCCATTCTCAGAGTAACCCCCTCCCTCTCTCTCTCTTCTAGGTTATCCACACTGTATATATGATTGTATAAAAATGTAACAAGTGCATGTTAAGTATGTTGATCCATTTAGGGTTGGTAAGAGACCCATCTTTGAACTCGTCGCTCCTACTTCTGAATTTGACTGCTTTGGTCTGTCTGCTGCTTGGCTGTTCCCCCCAACCCTCACGCAGCATCGCTCTTCGTCTGTGTTCCCTGGTCGCGCCGCGTGGGCAGTGCTCTGAGAAGCACTGGTGCCATAAAGCTGGTAATCCCCTCTTACCAGCCCCTGGAGGGAGAGAGGGTTCCTTTAGGCAGGCCCTCTCCCTGGGAGATGAGAACGCTGGGGAACGATGATACACTCATTCTGTGTTGTCCTCAACTGCTTCCTGCTGCACTCGCCCATGTCGCTAAATACAGACGTGCTGCATCCCCCTCAGACTGTCAAAGCGGCCGCTCGGAGTCATGTGCGTGTTTCTCATGAGTTTCCATTCTTGTTTCATTGGTCCAAAGCTTCGAAGTCGCCCTCGCCCAATCAGGATGAGAGACGGGACTATATCTCTTCTAAACCTTACTTTGATGTTTTCTTCTACAGTGTTGACTCTATGTATACGCCTTTATGAAATCTAATAAATTGTATAATGAAAGACTGTGCCATCTGTAGGAGACAGGGCCATGGTTCCTGGTGGTAACACAGGCCTGTAGGCTGGCTGAATGGAGCCGTCTGTGAGTGCATGGCTCTGTATGCTGTGAATGGGACTTGCATATGGGCTTAAATCAACTTGTATCTTTGTATCTGTGTGTGTCAGTATGAGTCTGTGTGTGTGTGTGTGTGTGTGTGTGTGTATAAAGGCTGCCACAGCCCACCCAGCCAGTGAGTAATGATGCTATGGGGAGGAGCAGGCAGCAGGATAAATAGCTGAGTATGTCAGAGATTAAACGCTAGCTGGCTAAACACAGAACACACCTGGCAGCCAGGCTTCCTGCCTCCCAAGTGCCAGCATCCATTATGATGTCATAACATGGGGTTGCTTCGGCATTAACAAGGTCAAGAAAATGATTGTATTATTTCAGAGTAATATTCATTTGCATTATATCGTATTTTACATTCAGAAACGAAAGTGGAGATACTGTACACTTTGTGTTATTGTTAGAATCCACCAGCTCCACACAACAAGGCTACCAGCCAATCAGAATCAAGAGTTCATCATCACTGCTCCTGGCTGGTTCACAGGGGTTTCTGAGGCAAGTCAAACTCTTCCAACAGTCTGAGGACGTTGTCGGTGAACTCATTCCTCGCACTGCCCTGCCCGCTCAGCACCACAGGCTGGAGGTCAGGGTGGGGGGGGCTGTAGGAGTGGGGGCAGTGCAGCTCATTCAGGGTCAACCACAGAGCGTCCGGGTCCACCTGGGTCAGCTGACGGAACACACTGCGCAGGAGGAGAGGAGAGAGGGATGAAGGAGGGAGGGATGAAGGAGAGAGGGATGAAGGAGAGGGGGATGAAGGAGAGCGGGATGAAGGAGAGCGGGATGAAGGAGAGAGGGATGAAGGAGGGAGGAATGAAGGAGAGAGGGATGAAGGAGAGAGGGATGAGGAGAGGGATGAAGGAGAGGGGATGAAGGAGAGAGGGATGAAGGAGAGGGTGGATGAAGGAGAGAGGGGATGAGAGGGATGAGAGGGGATGAAGGAGAGAGGGATGAAGGAGAGGGGGATGAGGAGGGGATGAAGGAGATGAGGGATGAAGAGAGAGGAGAGGGATGAAGGATGAGAGGGATGAAGGGAGATGAGAGAGGGATGAAGGAGGGAGGGATGAAGGGAGATGAACGAGGGATGGGAGGAAAAGAGGGGAGAGTTACTTCCACGGGTGAGTATGACTAAGGGTAATCATGAGGTGGGTCTGTGGATCTGATCACTTTGATGCTCCACCTCCAGGTTTACCTGAGACAGGCGTCCTGTAGTTTAGCTGGCTGTCTGCAGCTGAGGTATGGAAGACAGGCTTCACACACGGAGTTCAGGTCGGATTCACCTGTGCATGAAAACACACACACACACATACATATACAGTATGTGGTAACAGTACGTACCAACAAACAGGGACATACATGATATCCTGAATATCACATGTATTGCTTTATCACATTTATTAAGTGTGTAACAGCATTGTCTATCTCTAAGCTCCGATGAAAAGAGAGAGAGAGATAAGAGAGTAAAACAGAGAGAGGAACTATCTGAACGGAGCTGTAGTGGAGCAGGGTAAGAGCAGTCAGGGGAACAGCCTGCTTCCCCTCCCTCCCTCCTCAATCTCTCCACCTCTTCCTCTCTGTCTCTTTCTCTATGGCTACGTTTCATAACCATGGCAACTCCAACACAGTGTAATGCCCCCAAACCATCATATATAATCTAGCACCCCCATCCCATTCTCTTTCTGTCTCTTCCTCCCTCTAACTCCCTATAGTGGCATAGTTCCAGCTCCAGTCCCTGTCCCCTGGGAGCTGGTTGGCTTGTGGGGGACATTGCCACACACCCTCCCATGCATTCTGGGGGCCAGAACCAGCTCTGTTGAACCCAGTTGGAGCCTGACACCTAGTGGTGCAGACGGGGCATATCGCTTTACGAGCAGCTCCAGTGTGAGAAGAGTGTGTGTCTGTGTGTGTTTGTGTGTGTGTGTGACCTACCCAGGTCTAGCCTAAGGCAGAGGGACCCCAGCCCCTGCAGCACAGCCAGCTGCAGCTTGTAGGCAAGGGTATGGCTGTAGATTGGCCCCGCCCTGGCACTGACTGGAGCCTGATTGGTCAGCGAGCTTGTCAGTTTGGGAAGCACCTCCTTCGACACCCGCTTCCTCAGGAAATCCCCACACGTCTCCCCCAGCGTACACAGCACCTAGAGGACACACGCAAATCACACGAGCCACTGAATTGACACCCCATTCAATGCATACGCACATACAAGATTCCTACTGCATTAGGGTTGGGAGTAGGGTTAGGGTCAGGTAGTTAGGAGTTGAGACGAGGGTTAGGGTCAGGTAGTTAGGGGTTTAGATGAGGGTTAGGGTCAGGTAGTTAGGAGTTGAGACGAGGGTTAGGGTCAGGTAGTTAGGAGTTGAGACGAGGGTTAGGGTCAGGTAGTTAGGGGTTTAGACGAGGGTTAGGGTCAGGTAGTTAGGGGTTGAGACGAGGGTTAGGGTCAGGTAGTTAGGGGTTGAGATGAGGGTTAGGGTCAGGTAGTTAGGGGTTTAGACGAGGGTTAGGGTCAGGTAGTTAGGGGTTTAGATGAGGGTTAGGGTCAGGTAGTTAGGAGTTGAGACGAGGGTTAGGGTCAGGTAGTTAGGGGTTTAGATGAGGGTTAGGGTCAGGTAGTTAGGGGTTTAGATGAGGGTTAGGGTCAGGTAGTTAGGGGTTGAGACGAGGGTTAGGGTCAGGTAGTTAGGAGTTGAGACGAGGGTTAGGGTCAGGTAGTTAGGGGTTGAGACGAGGGTTAGGGCCAGGTAGTTACCCTGAAGGCTCGGAGGACGGCCAGGGGATCATCTGTAGTGAGTCTCAGCAGGAGGGGGTGCCAGCAGCGGTGAGCCATGGGCAGCAGCTCGTCCTCCCTCTCACTCAGCACACACACACACAGCTCCAAGATGTCCAGCACCTGCAACACACACACACACACACACTGTTAGATGCAAACCTGCTAAACACTCATCTACGAGCACACACACACCTTGAGCCTGAGCCTGAGGCTGGGATGGGAGAGCAGGTGGGTGCAGCGCTCCGTGACATCCTTAGCGATGGCCAGGTGGGCCGGCAGCTCCGCCTTCACATCAGGACCCTCCGTCTCCGTCTCCGTGGCACCTGAAGGGTCTAGAAGACGACACCAAGTCACACGGCAACCAAGGATCACGTTGATAAATAGACACGTCGTGCGCAGCCTCTTTTATCTCAATGCAACTTCACGATCTTATTTCAATACATATGGGCCTGCACACAGTTCCATCCAAAACACCGTAGTCAATTAGATACTACATGTGGCCCATGAAGGAATCAAGCCCACAACCCTGATGGTGTCAGGTACGTCTCCCCCCCCTCCAGACTACAGTTCCCTGCTACCTGGGATCTCTGTTTCCCCCTCCTCCTCATCCTGCTCCTCCCAGGTGCCCTCTGCCAGCCGCTTCTGTCTCTGGTAGTCCTGCAGGAAGTGACGCACGTCCAGAACTTCCTGGTCCTGAGACGCCATCTTGGTTCCGTTTGGTTCAGCGGCCCCTCCTCTGGCTGAGGGGAACCATCGGGCTGGGGGTAGACAGCAGGGTTAAGGACTAGGACTGGGATTGTAATCTGCTGGTGTTATAAGGTATGTTAGTCTCGAACCCAACTTTAATCTCTACTGATATGAGGTTTCATGCCGACTCTCATCATCATGTATTCACTATCCTGGCTCTACTTTGAATCAGCAAAAACATGAATGATGCCAAACAGGGTATAAGAGGCAGACGTGGTTCGGCTAAGGGGCTGCAGCAGTAACAGTGTCCAGGGCTCCGGTCCGTGCGTCCTCACCCAGGGCCTTGAGGAGGCTGTGCAGCACGCAGCAGAACAGGGGGGCTCTGTGGTCGTAGCTGAGGTCCAGAGCCAGCAGCAGGTCCTGCACCAGGTCCCCCAGCAGGGGCAGCAGGCTGGGGTCAGAGTGGAGGAACATGACGGACAGCACCCGGGGGGCCTGGGGAACATGTTCACGTTGAGAGTGATGCACGACAAAGTCTCAGATACGTTCCATGTCTAGAGATATTCTAACGAACAGATAAAACTGCTAAGTTCCTGTTTTGCTGTAAGTACTGTTATGATGTGTCCATGGGCCCTACCTGCGGGTGCACAGCCAGCCTCTGCAGGTTGAGCGACACGTCGTTCACCAGGTAGTCAGCGTTGGCGTTGATCAGCTCCGTCAAGGAGCCGTAGCCGCAGGCCTCGGACACCGCCCACATGGCGCCCAGCGCCGCCTGGCTCACCAGCACCGACTCCTCCCCCGCCTTCTCCAGCACAGAGTACAGCGATGTCATCAGCAGTGGACGGAAGGCGGGGCCCAGGGCCTGGGCGAAGCAGCCGATCCCCTCCAGCTGCAGGCAGAGCTGCCAGATGTTGCTGTTCAGCTGGTGGACTGTGGGGGCCCGGGGCCCCAGCTGGATCATGGGACCCGCTCCAGACCCATTCAGGAGCTGGAGCTGGAGGGGGCGTCTGTCAGCATGGCTGGATATGGAGAGCAGTCTGGGGCTTCCATCCTGGTCCTGCTTGTCTGGATCTGAGTCTGTTTCCTGGCTGGTGGCCAGGTGCCAGTTGGCCAGGCTGGTGTACTCCTCTATGATGGTCCCCACCACCGCCCTCAGTTCCTCTAGATTAGGGGCGTAGCCCTGCTCCCTCCGCCTCCTCCCCCTGACCCCCCCAGCTCCTCCCCACCCCCATCCCGGCAGCCCCGGCCACCAGCTCCTTCAGGACCAGCGCCGCCTGCTTCCTGTACGCCTGCGACTCCCGGTACCGATCCAGGAAGTGGTCCGTCAGCAGGTAGACATCGCCATGGTAACCCAGCATCCGGCATATTTCGACCAGTATGGCAAAGATCCGCTCGTCCGTGAAGTACAGGAAGTGTTTCCTCTGAGAGGGCGCGACGACGCTCGTCCCCGCGGCGTCTGTCTCCATGGCGACGCGGTGGCTCCGCTCCTCGACGATGCGGACGTCGGTGACGTCCAGCTCCAGGACCTGCAGGAGGGCCTGGGAGACGCGCTGGAGGTGCGTGGCCGAGGCCAGCACCACACACACACCCGGACCCAGCACCTGTACACGAAGGGGTAGAGAGGTTAAGATTAGACAGGGGAAGAAATGTGCTTTGTGCCTTTAAGGACTGTAATTCAATAACAATATGTCATGTAGAAACAGACAAGAGGTATGTAGTGAAGATGTGTAGTGTGTGTGTGTGTGTTCACGTTCACCTTCAGGTAGCCCAGGAACACATTGAGGATGAACAGCTTGCGCTGGTCATCCGACGTCCTCATGAGCCGAGGCAGCGAGGTGGCCAGGCTGTGGAGGCTCTCTGATAGGACGTCGCTGAAGGTCTGACCCCGCCCACAGCCCTGGCTCCTCCCCGCCACTCCCCGGAGCGCGGCCTCACACCTCTCCCTCACCCTGGCCTCCTCGTCATTCACCCCCCCGACCAGGGTCTCCAGCAGGGAGCCCACGCACTCTCCCAGGGAAACGCTACAGTTGGCCAACAGGTGGTCGGCCATGTCCACCAGCTCCAGCCTCACCCTCCAGTGCTGGTGGGCCGAGCAGCAGGAGATGATCTTCCTCAGCAGCAGAGCCAGTCTCCCTGACGTTCCTCTCACCCAGTCCTCCGTCCTCTGGACCATCAGCTCCCCCACCCGGCCCAGCTCCAGCCCCGGCCTGGCCTCCGGCCCAGCCCCCTGCAGCTGGCTGTCAGCCAGCACCAGCCCCACTGTCCTGGACCACAGCCTGAGGGCCCTGGCAGTGACTGCGTGGCCCTGCCTCATGTCTCCGGAGACGACCCGGGTTAGAGCCATGGTGATGCCCGGCAGGAAAGAGGCCAGGGTGCTGCCGAGGACGCGGGCCTCCTCCCCTGACACTTCCACATGGTCCTGGGGACAGTCGCACCGCAGGGTCAGGACCTGCAGGCACTTGAGGGCAGCAGCCTGCACCCCTCTGGACTTGTCCTGCTCCCCCAGGGCCAGCAGCAGGGAGATGGCTGCCCCCAGGCCAGGCAGCATGCTGGGCTCAAACAGCCTGAACACAATGTCTCCGTAGGCAGCGTGTAGCAGAGCGTCCAGACACCGTAGCACCGCGACCCTCACCTCTTCTGAAGTGGCTGGCGCAGGCTTGCCGGGGTCGGTCGGGGAACAGAGGCAGAGGCAGAGCTCAGACAGCAGGTCCCGCAAAGTGTCCCAGCTCTGGACACAGGTGGTTTCCAGGAGGTATGCCATAGCCTCAGCCACGGCCTCCACCAGCCCATCTTTACGCGGGGCCGGCTGCTTTAGGACAAACCGAAGCGGGAAGAGAACATAGTCCTGCAGCTGCTGCAGCGTGGCGTCATCGACGTCTCTCAGCTGGCCGCCCAGTGTCTCCACATTGGCGACACTGGGCTGACGGGTCAAAAGCACGCAGGCGGGACGAAGGTACGCAAAGGCTATCTTGGGGTCGTTTGATCCGGGCCATGCTGCGCCAGATCTACTGACGTCGTTCCCCTAAAACCAAAAGAGAACGGGAGACGTCTATAATGCAAGCCTGTTGAGAGGGGTGTGATAGCTAAATTCATCCGCTTGAACCAGCATAACTTGCTGAATTTTGAGGACAAAGTTTGATTTCTGCCCAAGGTATGTTTGCTAAATTGTCGTGTTTGATGATGATATTTATTGCTGTTTTTCCAGGTGCCTGGACATGCAATAAAGCTAACATGAGAAGCGATATAATGAAAATAAACATACCGTTATTTATTGATCGACAGTGGCGATATCTACTTCATGGGGAATACATTTCATTAACTTCAGCAGAATAACGCTGCACATGTATCCTGCTGTGAACTGTCAACAGTCGCTTGTCTGTGTCGTCATGAATCCGCGACGTACCTGCTTCAGTTGAAAGGTCAATCAGCCATCTTTGAAGGAGTTTCTGGTGGGTTAGCGTTTGCTTTATCTAGCTACTAGCTAGTTTGCGAATAAGCGTGGTTTTAGTTTGGTTGCTGCATTCACATGTGTTATCAAAGGGAATCGGTTGATAAACTTCTGATTTGGCATGATACACAAACAACTACTTTCGAGTTCCACTCGGGTTACAGACTTCAGTGAGTAGGTTAGCGAACAGGCTAGCTAAAAATATAGGCTACCTAGCTTGCCTTGGTAGGGTACTTGTGGCTTGCAAGCTTTCTAGCAAATTCTGTGTAAACAAACGCTACGTGCGTGGAGGTTTTCGAACTACTAGTTAGAGGCTGCATATTTCATTCATAGCTATAATCTTGAACTTAGGTTAGCTAGTTATTGCACCCCGGTAAAGTTGGAATAAACAAGACAAAAAAGGTTGGTCCATGCAGCATGGCAAAGCAGTCAGCTAGCTAACTAAGAGAGACAGAAAGTCTTGCTTTTGATGACATTACTTATTTCGTGGCTGTGTTGTCACGGTATCTTGGAAGTGGCTGTAGGGTGACGAGGTCAGGAACACCATGTCGTCTTTCTCTGAGTCTGCTCTGGAGAAGAAGCTGTCTGAGCTCAGCAACTCGCAGCAGAGCGTCCAGACGCTGTCGCTCTGGATTATCCATCATCGCAAACACTCGTCCCTCATCGTGCGAGTATGGCACAGAGAACTAAAGAAAGGTGAGCAACGTTGCATCCACCAAGCGTCTTCTCCGCAGTAGAACGCATGTAGAGCTACTGTTTATGATCAAAATCCACGCATGGGATTAGTCCATTAGAAATAGACCAGGCAGATAGCCCGTGACTGTACACTGATTGTGTGTTGTTCTGTCTTACAGCTAAAAGCAGCAGAAAGCTGACTTTTCTATACCTGGCTAATGATGTGATTCAGAACAGCAAGAAGAAAGGTCCAGAGTTCACCAAAGACTTTGAAACAGTTCTGGTGGACGCCTGCTCTCATGTCGCCAGGTATGATCATGGTCTGGTTCAGGAGTTAGACACAACGTACTTGCCGGGCAGGGCCGTTTCTTGTCTTCAACCTCCCGTGTCCAGATTAGACCATTGTATTTGTCGTGCCTCCACCCAACACACTCATAGCGGTTACCGTACAGGGATGGTTCTAGAGGCTCACCTTGAACATGTCTGTGTTACTCCTCCCCCCCCCCAGAGAAGCAGACGACGGCTGTAAGAGGCCCATGGAGCGCCTCCTCAACATCTGGCAGGAGAGAGCCCTCTACAGGGCCGACTTTATCCAGCAGCTGAAGCTGGCCATCGAGGACTCCAACAGCCCCAAACCTCAAGGTGAGAGACACAGGGCTGATGGAAACGTGCCTGGATGACAGTTAGTTTTAGGTGTCGTGCTGTTTTGACGTCCCGTGTCGGGAAAGCTGCACCTGCTCTGTCGACAACGTGCTGCCTGTAGAGCAGGTGTGACAGTAGCACCTGCCGTTTTTAACTCCACCGTTTCCACTTTCTCCATTGTTTTCTAGTATGACTAGACAATCTTTTTTTGAATCTTCTTTCTATACTTTTTGATCGCTTTTTCAGTTTAGTTTGACTTTTGTGTTCCTCGCGTTTGGCTCATGTGCGACACATAAACCAGTGACGATGCTGGCCTGTACAAGGGGATGTGCTCTTTTACATCTGTGTTCAAGCCTGCAGTCCAACAGAACCCACCAGCAGGACTGTGAAGGTGTGGTCTGTCTCCAGACCCCAGACTGTGAAGGTGTGGTCTGTCTTTAGACCCCAGACTGTGATGGTGTGGTCTGTCTCCAGACTGTGAAGGTGTGGTCTGTCTCCAGACCCCAGACTGTGAAGGTGTGGTCTGTCTCCAGACCCCAGACTGTGAAGGTGTGGTCTGTTTCCAGACCCCAGACTGTGAAGGTGTGGTCTGTCTCCAGACCCCAGACTGTGAAGGTGTGGTCTGTCTCCAGACCCCAGACTGTGAAGGTGTGGTCTGTCTCCAGACCCCAGACTGTGAAGGTGTGGTCTGTCTCCAGACTGTGAAGGTGTGGTCTGTCTCCAGACTGTGAATTGTGGTCTGTCTCCAGACTGTGACGGTGTGGTCTGTCTCCAGACCCCAGACTGTGAAGGTGTGGTCTGTCTCCAGACCCCAGACTGTGAAGGTGTGGTCTGTCTCCAGACCCCAGACTGTGAAGGTGTGGTCTGTCTCCAGACTGGGACCTGTGGAGCACGTTGAGGATCTCTCCCAGTGCAGCCTTGTGCAGGCCAAGACTGTCTGCTGTTTGAAGAATGAGCCATGTATCACCAAGGACATCAAAGCCCTCCTCAACAGGAAGAAGAGGGAAGACAGAGAGGAGGCCAAGAACAGCTAACGACACTCTAGAAAAGAACGGTTCCAAGATGTGGTGGGATGAAGAGGACGACTGGACATAAACAATCAGATCAGCCATGGAGGGGAGCCAGGAACGTGTAAAGGAGCTAAAGCTGTTGGAAAAACAGGTTTGACTGAACCTCCACCCCCGCAAGCACAGCAGGACAGCAGGCCCCCCCTCGCTGCTGAGGACAATACAGTAGGAACAACATCTCTCCTCCCCCATTGCCACTGAAAACAACCTGGCCAGGACAGGGGTGATCACTGGGATGTGCTCCCAGGTCCTGGTTGATGTAGATGGCCACTGCTCCTGTCTGGAGGAAGGAGAGCTGGATGGGATAAATGTTCAGAACAAGAGTTTCTTCAACTGACACTTCCTGGGTCGTCGCTCCCTGCATGTGTGTACCTCACGCAAGAGACCTTTCTTCTCTTCAACTTTCCTTGCGCTCTGGAGTTATTTGTTAGTAGATACACCCTTGGACTGCACACTTTATATTTGACTTTTATACTTCACCCTGACACTTTTTAACTTCATATGTTAACCTACTTTGGAGATTGGAAATTCCCTTAACCAAAATGTGAAATATTGTGAATTTCGTACTTTGTTTGTTTGTCTTATTATATTACATTTCTATTATTGTTATTATGTATTTATCCCAGCCTGGGGATTGATGAAGTGTCCTTTGCTCTTCCTTTGCTCTTCTCTTAGAGGAGAAGAAGCCTGTGAAGCGGACCTACCAGAAGGTCCAGGAGGAGGAAGAGGAGGAGGATGACGACTACAGGTGCCACGGCTCTCCTCACGTGATCGACGCCTCGGGGCCTCAGCTGGTACGAGACCACAGCAACAACCAAGATATGACTGACGTCCTACTTCCTGCTTTGGCACTTGGTCTCACTCATCCTGTCTTCTCTCTCACTCATCCCTCCTACCTGTCCCCCTGTCCCAGACGGAAGAGCTGGTCAAGGCCCTGCAGGACCTGGAGAACGCAGCTTCGGGGGACGCGGCCGTGCGTCAGAAAATCGCCTCGCTCCCCCAGGAGGTGCAGGACGTGTCTCTGCTGGAGAAGATCACTGGTGAGACCTGAGCAGACACGGCCAGAACACACCTCCTGTAACACCTCCACATACTGAGCAGACCCAATCAGAACACACCTCCTGTAACACCTCCACATACTGAGCAGACCCAATCAGAACACACCTCCTGTAACACCTCCACATACTGAGCAGACCCAATCAGAACACACCTCCTGTAACACCTCCACATACTGAGCAGACCCAATCAGAACACACCTCCTGTAACACCTCCACATACTGAGCAGACCCAATCAGAACACACCTCCTGTAACACCTCCACATACTGAGCAGACCCAATCAGAACACACCTCCTGTAACACCTCCACATACTGAGCAGACCCAATCAGAACACACCTCCTGTAACACCTCCACATACTGAGCAGACCCAATCAGAACACACCTCCTGTAACACCTCCACATACTGAGCAGACCCAATCAGAACACACCTCCTGTAACACCTCCACATACTGAGTAGACCCAATCAGAACACACCTCCTGTAACACCTCCACATACTGAGCAGACCCAATCAGAACACACCTCCTGTAACACCTCCAAATACTCCCAGTAGAATGAGCTCAAACCTGCCACTGACACAACAGCGTGTACATCAAGCACAGTCTTTTACAACGCTACAATACAGAATAGATCTAGTACACTTTTAGATCCAAGTCTGAATTCACGTCACGAAGAGGGAATACTCATTGTCTCCGTTTGTGCGTGTGTGTCTGTGTGTGTGTGTGCGGGATTGCGTGCGTTTAGACAAGGAGGCGGCAGACAAGCTGTCCAAGATCGTGGACGAGGCGTGCCTGCTGCTGGCCGAGTACAACGGGCGCCTGGCGGCCGAGCTGGAGGACCGCAGGCAGCTGGCGCGCATGCTCACGGACTACATCAGCTGTCAGAAGGAGGCCCTGACGGAGAGGGAGAAGAAGCTGGAGGTGAGCTGCCCCCCCCCGGCCCCACGGACCCTCCACCCCGGAGCCGCCCTGAGCGAAGCCCCACCGCAAACCACCACTGGGGTTTTCCCCCCCACTGTGATTTTGTTTCGAGAAGATATTCAACTCCCACTTTCTGTCAGGGGAAGTGTTGAGTTGTCAAGTGTTTTTGTTTGACTGTTTGTGAGCCGTGTACATGATGCTGTCGTCAGCTGGCAGACTCCTTAGTCCTGGTTAGTGATGGGTACCGTAGTGGAAAGGGAAAAATGGAGAATGCGAACGCGAATGGGGTCTGCTTCGTGTACTGTGTAAAATGTAAACATGACAAAGTCGTTAAACGAGAAGTAGAAGCGTATCAGAACGTGACGTGAAAAGCTGTTCAGAACCGTCCTTACAAGAACCCAGGATTGTCTTAGTCGTCCTCGGTTCCCCTTTCTCTTCCACTGTGGAAACTGAGCGTGTGCTAAACAGTTGTTCCCTGTGTCCTGCAGGAGTACAAACAGAAGCTGGCGCGGGTGACGCAGGTGAGGAAGGAGCTCAAGTCCCACATCCAGAGTTTGCCGGACCTTTCCCTCCTCCCCAACGTGACGGGAGGCCTGGCCCCGCTGCCCTCCGCCGGGGACCTCTTCTCCACCGACTGAGCTCAGAGGCTCCTCCTCTCTCACCCCGCCCCGCCCTCCAGCCCTGCCCAACTCCCCTACCCCTCCACCAGGAGACTGGTGCGTCCTACCAGTCTCCATCTCCCCTCCAGGACCCCCCCCACGTCCCCGTCCCCCCTGTCTCAGCCAGGCCCACTCATGGCTGCCAACTCTCGACCCCCCCTTTAGGACCCTAGGGACAGATATGAAATCCCCCCCCTCTCCTCCCTCCCTCCCTCCTAACCCCCTACCTTCCAGACTATGTGTGAGAGGAGTTCTATCTCCCCAAAGGTCCACGGTCGTAGAAGATTCCGCGCCACCAGCTAAGACACGAAGCCCTGTTTTAGTTTTTACTCTGCAGCAACGCCAGCAAACTCGACAGTCTGTTGGGAGAAAGTACCCAAGCTAAGCTAAAGAGCATAGTACAGTATAGTTCATGTTTGTACTCGTAAAGAAGAAGATGGAAGAGGGACGGGGTTTCCTCCTGCCTGGTCATCCGCTCTGGCTCCTCCCCCCCCAAACGGAAGCATCCTCTTTCTGTTGACAGTTTTATGTAAGCAGCTTTGTATTGTTGATGGACAGTGTTTTTTTTGGAGAGGTTGGGGGTGTTTTGATTGTGCGACTGCTGTGAGTTCATAGGGGGGAAGGGGAGTCAATTGTTAAGTTTCAGCCATATTATTACCAACCGTCTGCCATAATCCCAGCTCATCACGTTGGACCATATCTTCACCCTCCAGCCTGTCAGATGACTTTTTCTGGATTGTTCCCCAGACGTTACAGCGGATTGGTCAGTCCTGGATCCTTCTCATTAGCCAATCACGTCTCGCCACCGTGTTTAGAACTCGACAGTGGAGAAGGGTCTCCGAGGCCTGTTGTTGACTTGGCTGTACCACAGCTTCCAAGATCCACGTTCACCCACAAACTCCAGTGGAGTGTTGGGGGGGTTGACAAACTGAACTGGTACGAGGGGCGGGCCAGACTGCATACCTGCATCATGTTCCAATATGGTCAAACTAGCAAAGCACTGTCAGGCCCAGCTCTGGGGGAGGGACACACTTTACTCCACCTCATGTATTCTCACTGCAGTCAGTCTGTCTCATCCTCAGGTGCCCATAGACAACTCCTGTCATGGTTTTTTATAATGGAAGACAATCTGAGAGAGCCAGTTCCTCAGTGTGGACCACTGCCCAGTCGATCCGTCAGATCCGAGCTGGCCAATGGTGTGCAGAAGCGACAGCAACAGGTCATCTTATTGGCTAGACCGACAGTAGGCTTTAGATCTTTCTTACCCGGTTACTGTTTCTCTCTGCACATACAGACTACTGCTGCAGTAGGTTTTTTTCAGTAATAAAAGTGATTCAGTGGCAACAAATAAAATGGAACCATTGGAACAAACAGTGTGTGGGCTGACTTTTATTATTATTACGTCTAGTCATGTGACAGCTGAATTAAGAAATGAAATAAAAATGGTCATGAGGGATGTCAGACTGGTAAGTATGGTTAGTTCAATCTGTCATTCGAATGTCACTCCGAGACATCAATGTTCAGGAACCCTTTGACGTTGCTCAGTTTGTCACTGTCGAAGTCCACCAGGAGCTTGTGTAGCCCAGCGCTGCTGGGAGTGAAGTCGACTATGACCTTGGCTTCTTGTTGAGGACCCAGAGTTCCAACCCTGCAGGAGAGAACAGAGTTCACACGCATGACCTTGTAGCTTTAAATATACTCTCAAGAATCTGTGTGACATAACGTGTGTGTGCACATGTACTGTATGTGGGTGGGCCGTGGGGTGTCCTTGTGAGAGTCATGTTATGTTATGCCCTTGTGTGTGTTTGTGTGCTCATGCCGTACATGTGTGTGATGGGTGTGTCCTCCGGTGAGCCCCGCTCCCTCCAGGGAGAAGCAGCAGTTCTGCAGGGCTTCTGGGAGAGGGTTCCGGAGAGACACTTCAGCACTCAGAGGTTGACCCACTCTGGGTTCTCCCAGGATCTAATGGAAGAACAAGCACACAGCTGTCAGCACAGAACTCAGGCCATAATATTCCATGTTCTAATTCGCATGTCCCGTTTCCTCTGCTGAAATCCTCTACTAGGATTTCTGGTTTCTGCTAGAGTCTAGGTTGTGTTCATCTCTCACAAAGCCTCGGCTGCCTCTACCCCAGGCCTGTCCTTACATGTATGTTGATGTCGGGGTTGTCCAGGACGACAGTCTTCTGGGTCTTGTGGAAGTCCATGCCGGCCTGGTCGATGACGATGGCTTTCAGCAGGATCTGTTTGTCGGAGGTCAAGTCCTCACCGTACACCGAGTACTCCAGCCGCAGCACAACACTCTTCTCTGCAGGGGTTAAAGGTCAGAGGTCACGACACTCCTTTTTGACCCCCATTAATTGACTACCCCAATGAGGCCACGCCCATACACACCCTCTCCACTCAGGACCTTCAGGTTAGAGTCGTAGGCGTGACCGCAGATGGCGCCCAGCTTGCCGTCGTACGAGACGATGCGCGCCGTGAACAGGAAGCGGCACGTCTTGTCCTCCATTTGGTTGTTGACGACGCGCGCCGCCACGTCGTAGTCTCCGCCCACGAGCATGTTTGGGGGGAGCTTGATCTTGATGTGCAGGCCAGGCTCCTCCCCCTTCTGCAGAAGCTTGTTGTGGTGCTTGGCCTTCTGGTAGACGCGCCTCTCCTCCTCCGAGCCTGGCAGCACAAACACAGAGCAGCACAGACACTGGGAATCTCAGGGCTGGTGTATGATGATGTCATCATGTAGGTGTGTGTGTGCGTCCTAGCTACCTTCGGAGTACTTGTACTGGTGTGTGATGTCGTGCCTCTCGTCTCTGCCCACAGCCTTGGTGCTGATGTGGTGCCCCACGTTGGCGGTGGAGCCGCCCATCTTGGCCATGCGCCCGTCTGTCAGGCGGACGTACTCCACCACGTCGGCGTTCACCTCGGCGAACACGAACGGAGCGTCGTACTTCACGGTCAGATCCCCCTCTCTCAGCCCCTTCAGGGGGACGGGACCACAGCAGAACACGCCTGACACACACACACCACACACACACACAGTGTCATTAGAGCGGGGTGTTCTTTGGAGGGGCTGGCAGGGAAGCTTCGGGGGTCAGTCGAGGAGGCAGAAAAGCTGGCTCTCAGGGGTCCAGGATCTCAGGGGTCTAGACTCACCCTCACTCTTCTCTTGGGGTGTGGGGTCGCTGGCCTGCCAGCCGTTGTACTCTGGGCTCAGGTCAGCACGGCCCATCCAGTTGTCCACCCACACATGGAAGTTCCTGACCAACGGAGAAGAACGTGAACAAGTGCACAATGTCACAGTTCACGCAGCATTTCTTTATTCGGACAATGTGCTCGATGGTTTGGTTTTCCTGAGTCAGCCAGTCTCGTGCCGTGCAGACTGTGTTGGTCAATTCAATTCAATTTTGATTGAGAATCACCTTGCAGTGTACAATGTGACGAGCATGTATCACTGAATTATTATGATTTTACACAAATGACTACAGTACATATTAAAATCACACAGTAATAATTGAATTCACAGGTATATATATAGATATGGGCAGACTCAATATAAAAATATAAAGATAATATACTATAAATATATAAGATAATATATGGTCGAGGAAGAAGTCAGTGTTGATAGAGAAGGAAGTCTGTGTTGGTAGAGGAAGCAGTCTGTCGAGGAAGCAGTCTGTCGAGGAAGCAGTCTGTAGAGGAAGCAGTCTGCACGTGTCCATCCCACCCAGAGCGGTTCACCTCCCTCACCAGATGGACTCATCTGAGATGTCCTCTCCGTCCTCGTCATACAGGAACTCAATCAGCAGGTTGGCGTTCTTGTCGTGAGCTGATCCAAAGTTAGTGACTACGCGGCAGGGGATTCCCAGAGCCCGCGAGACTGCACACACACACACACACAAGTCACACACACACACACACACAAGTCACACTTCAACACGTGAGATACAGAGCCTGACTCTCACAGTAATGAGATAAACCAATAAAGACATCTAGTGGGTGACAGACAGGCTCAGAGGCAGACATGAAGGAGAAACTTGTCTATTAATAACACGTCTATAGCCCTTGGCTGGCGTTACCTTAGGACCAGCTAGGAGACAGAGATTCTACCGCTGGAGCTGGTGGCTTTAGTAGTATCCCTACACACTTGCGTAATATTTAATGTAATTATTTTTTCAATATCATACAGTATCGAATTAAAAACACGTCTTCAAGTGTTTACAAAGGTGGAAAGGTGAACTACAAGAACTATAACTTCTGAATTCTATATACTAAGTACACAGTGAGCAGGTGAGACTGTTATAATACCTGTGCAGGCAACCGATGCAAACACCCAGCACTGCCCATACCGGACACTCCCTTCCTCGGCCCACTGTCTCAGGATGGCACCACTTCCTGTCCAGCGAGTCGGACGCATCCCATCAGAGTAGTCTCCGCCCCACTGGCCCACCAGCACCCCACGGTCATCCTGAGCGTTGACCTGGGTGCAAGAGAGGGAACAGGAAGGCAAGATATGAGGGAGAGTGGAGGGAGGGGACAGGCAGAATCCATGCTGTACCCAAATGGAGAGATAGTACATACATTTTCAAGTTATCTGAATATTTTGGAGCTAAAGTGGTGGCATCTTTGAATACCGATAAAAGTATGAATGGGTGGTGAATGAGTGATAGTCCCCATGATGTTAGTGGGTGGTCCCTACAGTGCAGGGCTGGAGGGTAACACCTACCATGGCACTGATCACCCTGGTCACATAGACAGGGTTCCTCCTGGCAGAACAGTCCTGGTCTGCATCCGACACAAACTTGGGATTGTCATCCAGGATCTTCAGACAAATGTCCAGGATGCCCGTCTCAAACTATGGATGGTGAGAGGAGAGAGAGACAGACAGGTCAGAGAGCACCAGACAGGAAAAGGAGATAGGGAGAAAGAGAGAGAGAGAAAGAGAGAAAGAGAGAAAGAGAGAAAGAGAGAAAGAGAGAAAGAGAGAAAGAGAGAAAGAGAGAAAGAGAAAGATAGAAAGAGAGAAAGAGAGAAAGAGAGAAAGAGACTAGACATAGACATAGACAGAGACAGAGACAGAGACAGAGACACAGACACAGACACAGACACAGACACAGACACAGACACAGACACAGACACAGACACAGACACAGACACAGACACAGACACAGACACAGACACAGACACAGACACAGACAGGAAAGGAAGACAGAGACAGACAGTTCAAAGAGATAGAGACAGGTCAGAGAGCAAGAGACAGACAGGAAAAAGAGACAGACAGACAGAAGTTGTCTTGTTTTGTGACCTCCTGCTTGAGGACTGTATTTGAGATTCAGGGCTGTATCAGTGTGGGGTTCTGTTCTCCCCAGATCGTCTGGATCACATCCAGAGAACACAGATGTTGATTCAGTGGCTGTGACCACGTACCTGTCCAAACAACCAGGGATAGGCTTTGATCCTGGTGGAGGATCCCTTGTAAACCAGTCCATCCTGGGCCAACACATACTCCTGCCTCTTCTCCTCACTGCTCATGTACACGGCATCTCCTGCAGCCAAGACACACACATGCTCCAGCATCAGATATCTACATACAATCTCAAATAAACCCAGGCAGACTGTCCGTGAGGCAACTGTCTATGTACTGCTAGACTAGAGAGGACTTGCTGGAGGTTTGATAAATCATTAGATATTTGGGATATTGTTTTTATATCATCTCAACATGGGCCACTTTGCTGGGACTCACGGGCACACCAGGGGTTGAAGAGCAGGATGAACTGGCCCAGGGGAACACTGTGACCCACTGTGTCCAGGCTGAGGGAGTAGAGACCGATGGGGGCATCAGGGGAGGAACAGACGGACAGAGAGACAGGGTCCCCAGGGTGGCTGATGATGGCTGAGGCACTCCAGGCTGTGTTGACGGTGGAGTCCGACAGGCCGAAGGAGACCTCGGTGCCTGATTCTTCCCTGGGCAGAGGTCCTGGAGAGAGAGAGAGAGACGTCTGTCAGCATGTATAGAACACCAGGCTTCCCCTATGTTGTCAGGTCGTAGGGCCGGTTGGCCTGGAGGGTTCAGAAGCCTACCAGTGTGAGCCGTGAGCATGCAGCAGCCTACCAGTGTGAGCCGTGAACGTGTAGCAGCCTATCAGTGTGAGCCGTGAACGTGTAGCAGCCTATCAGTGTGAGCCGTGAGCGTGCAGCAGCCTATCAGTGTGAGCCGTGAGCGTGCAGCAGCCTACCAGTGTGAGCCGTGAGCGTGTAGCTGCTGGGCAGCTGGCTGCCTGGCCTCAGGTGCAGGGTGAGGGAGAACGGCTGGCCCCTCCTCACCACCAGACGGTCCACACCGTTCAGCTCGGTGTGGTGGTCAGTGTTGTTGGCGCGACACTGCAGGTCACAGCGCTCGATCTCCCCAGCTAGGGAGGAGAAAACCACAGTTTACGGGATGTTGCGATTCAGCCCTTGCCTATTTTCTTAATGACACAACTTGTCTAATTGTATTCATGAATAAAACTGTAAACCTGGAAAAATGGGCTAAATGTTGGATCCTTCTACCACAAAAAGCCTCCAAAAACCCTAACTTTATCAGCATATTGTTTTGTAAGTAAATAAAACTACATCATTTTATTTGATTTATAAATTCAGTGCACCTAAGGAGGATTGCATCCAATTTTGTCATACAGTGTACAATGACAATAAAGATATTCTATTCTATCAAATAGCAGACACGTGAAATGATTATATTGTGTCTTTTGTGTACTGTTTGATGTCTGCTATTTTTCACTAGAGTTTACTGTACAAAAGTTTGGTTAACAATTGTTGCTTTTCAATGTGGTCTGTAAATATGTGATTATAAGCATGTGGGTCGGATTAGTTTGGTTCATGACATTTGTTCAAATTACAAACACAAAGGTGTTTGCAATCAATGGTCACTGATCAAATCAAATGTATTGATTTATATTTTCCTAATTTTAACTGCTAATAGAACCCAATTCTGCATAATTTAATTTAAAAGCATCCACGTTATTCTTTTCATGAATAACGCAACGCAGTCTTTCAGGGTAACAGAGTTCACATGCATTTTAGGTGTGAAGCACACTGAAATCGGCACACTCACAGACCGTAGCTTTCCACTCTCCGATGCACCATGAATGTAAAGTATCTTACCTTGATTCATGGCTTCGCAGGCGTTTATTCCCTGGGGGAGAGTAGCGTAGTGTGTTGCAGGCTGCCTTACTTCCAGTAACTCCACTCTGGGGTATTTGTAGCTTGTGTAATTTGACTACAGCAGTACGGCATGGCCTTCCATGAGCTGTTTTTAGTCATGACAGAACCTTTCTCAGTATCACTCATTATCAAAGTAACCTAGGAATTATGAGTGTGTGATGACGAGGCCATTATGGACCTATCATTGAACTCAAGTGGCCAACTGGCAATTACCTACAACACCTTCAGAAAATCCAGAGAAAAACATACCACTCTATTGTTTTATTTCAAGTGTTTCATATTACAATTGCTTTGGAACATAAGTGTATAGAATGATAACCTTTGTACTGACCTTGGGCAATGAAGAACAGGAACAGAAGAGCAGAAGAAATGAAGAACCGATCAGGAGGAGAATGTGTAACAGTAACACCAACTTTCTAACTGTATTCTCTTACAGTTTCACATCCTGCTTGTACTGATGCTAAACTTCCTCCCAGACACTATGTCACAGACAGACACTCACATGATCCTGCTCTCCAATCGAACAACCATCCTGGCCCAAACACAAAGAGCTGACCGACCCAATTTAGTGGTGCATGGTAGACACTCTGATACCAGGACTACAATAAATATGGGAGTCAGTGGCATCATACAGTTGTTTAAAAAGCAGCATCATACCCAGACAATGTCTAACTTTTATGACAGACTTGTACATCCTACATGTACATACTAAACAAGCAACAGAGAAAATATCCTTGTACACAATGATTAGACAAATCTTACTGTAATGAAGCACAGAGAGTAACACCACTTAACTGTACAACTATACGGTTGGAAATAGATGATTCATGGTCACCGTTCTGAAGGATGTGGTTGTTCCACAGAAAGAACACAAATATAAACCCCCTGACTTTCAATCATGATACACACTGAAGGTAGTCAGAAATCAGTAGTGAGAATAAAATAAATAAAAGGTTGCAGTTTTCGGCGCACAGTGCTAAGTCGTCAGCAAAGATGTTCTAGAGCCTGATGTCCTCATGCCTGTATTCATCAAGCAGCTCTTAGTGGTACTGCTGATTTAGGATCAGTTGTTCCTTTGAAATGGGTTTCATCGACAGACTGGGACCTCATTCTGGATTAGTAACCTACTCTGCGATATATGGAAATGACAGGAGCAGATACTACTCTGGTCCAGAATGTTCCACAGTGTCGGCCTGGTAGACCACTGCTTCTAAGGCTGAAAAGTCGTTTCTCCATTTAAAAAAATATCCTCTTGTCCTCCTCTTGCAGTTTCCTCTGGTCTCTTCAGAGCGACCATCATGTCCTCCATGACCAACTGGGCGTTTCTTCCTCTGCCTTCACACCTCCTCAACCACAAACAGGAAGTTGTTGGAGACCAACAAGACCTCACTGACCGACAGGAAATCCTCAGAGCCGAACCATCCGTAACATGTCTGGTCTCGGAGGACTGACTAGTACTAAACATCCGTTGATTTCACAGTAGAGTCCATTTCTTGGTCCTGTAAAACAATAATGCAACCATAATTAGTAATACAGCATCATGTATGGAACATTCAACTACTTAGACTTGTTTTTAGCTTATGCTTATTAGCCACTTATAAATGTTTCGGCGCAACTTAACCAAACAAGTGCTTGTGCCTATTCGTTCTCTTACTGATGACTATGTCATGTCGGCAGCTGGTAGCCCGAACGTCACCTTCAGGCCCAGGGTGGAGGTCGGACCCAGGGTGGGAGGGTCGGGACCCAGGGTGGGAGGGTCGGGCCCAGGGTGGAGGTCGGACCCAGGGTGGGGGTCGGGCCCAGGGTTGGGGTCGGGCCCAGGGACTTGGGGGTCAGGGAGGGTCTTCTCCTGGTTGTCCCAGGTGACTGGCTCTTTTTGGGATTGGCTATTGTGGCACACAGCTGTGAGTTATGAGAGGTGAAAGAGGAGGAGTCTACCACATCTCCACCAATCCCAGAGAGGCAGCTGAGCTCAGAGTTGCTAAGCGCGCTGACGTTCTCGCCTGACGACATCGAACTGTCCTCTGACACACGGGAGCAGGGAGATGACATCACCACACAGTATTTACAACACACATATCTATTGATAAGAGAAACAATCAAGATCAGCCATGGTTAGTGAGGAGAGGATAGTTTGGGTTCAAGTCTTAAGCAGTGGGAAACTCACTCAGCAGATGAAGTCTGGCTTTCTGGTGAGGATGAGGATGAACATGATAAAGATTATGATGATTACTGAGGTTCTCGTCCACCACACCCTCAGGGCAGGAACAGACGACTTGATTGGTCTCTGGCTCTTGTGACTGATTCCCAAGGTAAGCGACGGGGGGCAACGAGCCTCGTCCAGAGGAGGAAGATGATTGGCAGGAAGTGGAGGTGCTACTTCCTGAGCCAATGGAGTTAGGCCGTGCATGTTCTCCTCCTACGGGGAGATGACAGGCTGCAGGGACTGAGCAAGAGAGAGACAAACAACCTCTTCACTCAGGAAGGCACATTAGCATCAGCATGTTGGTTTATGTCTTCAGGTTTGTGCATCCATCTTTGTTTGTGTGTATGTGCATGTGTATGTGTGTGTGTGTGTGTTACCTGTCCCAGGGGGGATAGGGTGGACATCACAGATGGATCTGATGTCCAGCAAGGACTTCCTCCCCACCCCCATGAACAGCCTCTCCTGCACACGCAGCTCTGGACACAACACACAGCAACACAGGTCCATGTTTTTACATCCATCCCTCTAAAATTTCCATCCATCCACCCATCCATCTATCTATCCATCCATTCATCCAACCATCGTTCCATCCATCCATCCATCCATCCAACCATCCCTTCATCCTGTGAGTGTACCTCTGTTGTGTGTGGCCTGTTCCCAGAGGAGCTGATCCAGGTCAGCGGTCCAGGCAGCTTTGACCTCTGACCTGTCAGCCCTCAGGGTGTAGGTGTCCTCCGCCCTCCTCCTCCTGAACCAGATCTCAAAACACAGACCGCTCACCCCTGACGTGTGGGTCATTCCTATGTCACAGGTCTGGGGGGAGAGAGAGAGAGGAGGAGAGAGAGGAGAAAGACAGTGGAAAGAGTGGAAAAAAGGTTCCTTAACTCTTCATATCCTAATTTGAGGTGTGTGACTGGTGACTCAGAAACGTTGGCCCAGCATGCATCCAGACCTTGAAGGACTGTTTATAAACATAAACATCGTTTCCCACGTCTGTCCTCTTGGTCTTGCTGAAGAGGATGAGGTGCTGGAAGAGGAACACCCTCCTGATGCTCCTCTTCCTCCGGTAGAACACTGTGAACTCATCCTGGCGAATCAGCTCACCCTGCTCCTGCAGGTTCACCTGGGGGGCGGAGCACAACCTGGATCAGACTGGATCTGACTGGACCAGAAAAAGGTTTTACCAAGAACAATAAACACGAACAACATAATGTGACAAACATGCATGTCCTTCCCAGACAGAGGTCTGACATCTATACATACCCTATCCCTTTCTCTGTTTCTATCCACCCACCCACCCACTTCTCCTTCCATCCATCCCAGTCCCAAGTCTTACATCACAGTCCTGGATAGCGTCCATGGTGAGGAGGTCGTTGCCATGGCGCATCTGGAAGCGGACCAGGTCAGCGGCAGCCTTAATCTCGGCCCTCCCGCTCTCCCTGGCTCCGGCGCCCGCCCCGGGGCTCCACAGAGCCAGCATGTCGTGCAGCAGCAGGCTGTATTTGCTGATTCTCTGGATGGGCCTCAGCAGGTAGGAGGACAGGTCCATCAGGTCCCCCAGCTCCAGCTGCTTCCTCTGGGGGGGGGACAGAAATGACACAGGGGGTGGGGCTCTTTCATAACATTCTCTACCAGACAAAACCCTTCAGGGTGTCTTAACGAGGACGGCCCAGGAGAGACGTCAGAACCCGACAATAACATTCATTGGTCTCCTGTGGGATGTTGAACCAATAAGTGAGTATCCAAGGCAAGAGGATACAGGAAGTCCCGCCCACCTTGAAGATGTCGTGTCTGTGATGGAGGATCAGGGCGTCCGACTGAGGCTTGTTCTTGCTGTAGAGAGCATACAGACCCAAACTCTCCCTCTGCATGAACAGAAACACCAGGAGTCAGTTGCCAACTCGACATGCGCACCTTCCCATCCCACCTCCCACTTCCCAGAGAGACAGCAGACAGCCACACGAGCACAGACATACATTATGTGCATGGTACACACTCATGGGGTCGTTTCAGAGAACTCACGTGTCGCAGGAAGCATCGAGCCACCGGCAGGGGCTCCCGCTGGCAGGCCTCGAGCTCACACAGGAAGTGGCGCTGGTGGAAATCATAGAGGCGCTCGAGGTTGCCGAAGATGAGCGCTCGTTTGCCCCGCAGGTCCTGGGGCACGTCAGGCCTGTCCAGCAGGGGGAGGTAGTGAGTCAGGATGTAGGCCAGGGAGCGCACATACTCTCTCTCTGTCAGCAGCAGCTCCTCCACGATGCGCTGCAGCTTCCTGTCCAGGTACAGGGTTAGGATAAGCTTTACAACACAACACAACAGAACACAACAGAGTAGAATTGTAACTCTCATCGTTTTTGATTCCAATGTGACTGTACCTTTGCTACTTCAGTGCAAGCTTACAGACAGAGAGAAAGGTTATGGGAAACAAGGGAAGCCAAAACTAATATCCAGTCAACTGTTTGACTATGTATATTTTCGAAATGTGTACAGTAATATGGACATTTTGAATAGCTCAGATGTTTTCAAACTCCTACACAGTGGCTGACAGGAGACAGCGCCACCATGAGCAGACAGGTCTGTCAAAATGTGAAAAGGTGTGTGGTCAGCACACTCACAGAGCCTTGCCGCTACTCTCCACAGCCCCAGTGGATGATGTGGCCTCCCCGGCCCCCCCAGCCCCCCCGGGCCCCCCCAGCCCCCCCGGGGCCCCCCCTCTGTCCCGCTGCACGAGTCCTGGGAGCAGAAGCTCCCGTGGCGGGAGATCTGGAAGCGCTGGGCGGCTTGGAGAACCCTGCGGGACGGCTGGCCGTGGGAGCGCGACGGCGCCTGGGCCTCGGATTGGCTGCTCGACGCGGCGCACGACTCCTCGCTCATCGACCGCGCCCCCAGACCGCGTTGCCATGGGAACCACTGGCAGCCTACGGTGTGAGAGCGGGAGAGGGAGGCGTCTCGCGCCCTGCTGCTTCTCCCCCTCCTAGACTCCCGCTCCGTCTTCCTGGTTGCCCTGTAAGGAGGGGTCATGGTGGCGTCCGACCCCTGGGCAGTGCTGTCCACGGGCCTGTGGGCGGGGCTACAGCAGACCACAGGACTGTTACTGCCGCTGCCCCCGAGCGGCCTGAGTAGCCTGGCCTGGTCTGGACCAGAGACCCCGGGGACGCTCCCACGCTGGGCCAGGACCAGGTCCGCACAGCGCCTCCTCCTGGCCTGCAGGAGGAGCTGTCTCAGTCCTGGCCTCTGGCTCCGCACACCACGGCCCAGCCCAGGGGCCGGCGTGCCGCTGCTGTGGCTGCCAGGGCTGCTCCGGATCCCCCAGCCTCTCCTCCAGGTGCTGCCTCACCTCCTGACACCTCAGCCAGGCCACGTTCCACACACGCATCCCCCTGGAGCCCCTCAGGGCGCAGGCCTGGGCCTTCACCTCCTGGAAGCAGTCGGGGGAGAACTGGAGGAACCTCTCCTGGAAGCTGTGGAGGGTGGCGGCAGGGTCCCTGTCCTGGGGTGGGTGTTCAGCCTGGTCCTGCTCCAGGTACCTTCTGCACTCCTCCGCCAGCAGTGAGGCCTGGGACCAGAGGACATGCAGGTATGAGTGCATGAGTGACTACATCCAGGCCCAAATGAGTTCCCAGATTGCTTCCAACCTCTTGACAGAAGTGACAGATGTGGAGCAGAGCCTCCAGCTCCCAGCGGCACCTCTCTGCCCGCGACAGGAAGTGAGCCAGGACGGACTGGAAGGTGTTCACCATGGTCCTAAAGACCTCCGTCTCGGGGTAGGAGGAGGTCTGCAGTCGCTCTGCCTCCCTCACCAGAGACTCTGCCTTCAGCTGTTGCTCCTGAGGGACACAGACAGTATAAGACAATCCTCCCAAACACACCAGTCTGTCAGGTGCCGTTACTCTATCTAAGGGCACTTTATGCAGAACGTATTACCTGTGTGTCATTATAGCACTGTGTATTGTTGTGAAACACTGACTGTTTCCGGGTATTAACCCCTGTATTTCTATTAGAACTGTGGACTTCAAGTCTTTGATTATCTGCTGTATCTACGATATGCACAAATGTGCACGTCGCTTTGGATAAAAGCCTTGTTAAATGAATCCATGTAAATCTGTGCTAGCTCCAATCGTCTTGCTCCATTCTGTTCAGTCCTTAGATGTGGGCCTCAAAGTTAAATCCTATCTTGAACCTGTCCCTACCAGCTACTACCACCACGTCTAGTGCTAGTGCTACCACACGGTGCTGTTCTACGCACACGCCTCCCCTGACAGGGAGACCGAGGGAGTGGGACTCACGCCAGCCTCAGTGAGGAAGGAGCTGAAGCTCTGCAGGGTCTGCTCCACCCTCTCTCTGGGGTCCTCCACGGCCTCCGCCTCCAGCAGCCTCCTCTCCCCCTCGGCGGTGAACCACTCTCTGATCTACACACACACACACACACACACACACACAGCAGCTGGTGGGGTGGCTGGGGGCATATGCCTTCACGACAACACTGTCGATGCGATGTGCAACGACGCGCGACGCGTCGCTTCGCCGTGCGAACGGGGTGGGAGGCGTCCCTACCTGTGTGAAGTGTTCCTCCAGGCGGCGTAGCAGCAGCAGGTACTCCAGGTGTTCCAGGGTGGTGTTGGACTTCTTCACCAGGATGTGAGCCTGCTCCTCCACCTGGCTGGACAGAGCAGCCACGGCCTCCAGCGCAGCACTGCAGACACAGGGGAGACAGGCTTGGTGACACTGTACCTGGTAGTTCTCCTACCCTGTGCGTCCGTCTGCCTGCACAGAGGACATATATCTTCCCGTGGTCTGTACAGTGATGGGAGATGTCTACCTGTAGTCGCTATAGTGAGGGTATCTCAGGTCACTCTCTCTCCTCAGCCTGGCTAGTATGGCTCCACCTTCCCTCTGCAGGAAGACCAAGCGTCTGTCCATCAGCACGTCTCTCATCAGCGTCCTCTGTCCTGTGATGCTCTGCTGCACTTCCTGTCACATCGGGGAAAAGACACGGTCAGGAAAAAGACGCTGGGAATCCTCTGCTATCCACAACATCCCAGATAATAGGTCAGTGATGCATCTGTGTCCTGGACAGATAAACAGGCAGGCTGGTTTCGAGTAAACCATGTATTACAGCCCCCTGTGTAAGTGTGTGTCCTACCTGGACAGTACCGATCCTCTGGACCCCCGTCCAGTCTCCCGATGGTTCTGAGGAGCAAGCCAGACGCTTCCTGCAGGTCTGACACGAACGGCTGAAGGTTCTGGAAAACAGGAAGAACTCTGCTTACCAGAGACACCAGCATGGCGGTACTACACCATACAGAGGCTGGGTTAAAGGTCAGGGGTCAGCATCTATCTCGGATTGGTGTGGCTTACCTTGTGAAGCTGGAGCCAATCAAGATGGCTGTAGGGTAGGGTTCCTTCCAGGGCCGAGGTCAGCTGACTGGAATCCACTATCTTGTTCAGGGCCCTCAGGGAGCTCACGACCTCAGTCTGTTCCCAGACAGAATGACAGTCAGACAGACAGACCTGGCAGGGTAGCTAGGACCATGGTGTGGGGTAGGACCATGGTGTGGGGTAGGGCCATGGTGTGGGGTAGGACCATGGTGTGGGGTAGGGCCATGGTGTGGGGTAGGGCCATGGTGTGGGGTAGGACCATGGTGTGGGGTAGGGACCATGGTGTGGGGTAGGACCATGGTGTGGGGTAGGGCCATGGTGTGGGGTAGGACCATGGTGTGGGGTAGGACCATGGTGTGGGGTAGGACCATGGTGTGGGGTAGGGCCATGGTGTGGGGTAGGACCATGGTGTGGGGTAGGACCATGGTGTGGGGTAGGACCATGGTGTGGGGTAGGGCCATGGTGTGGGGTAGGACCATGGTGTGGGGTAGGACCATGGTGTGGGGTAGGGCCATGGTGTGGGGTAGGACCATGGTGTGGGGTAGGGCCATGGTGTGGGGTAGGGCCATGGTGTGGGGTAGGGCCATGGTGTGGGGTAGGACCATGGTGTGGGGTAGGACCATGGTGTGGGGTAGGACCATGGTGTGGGGTAGGACCATGGTGTGGGGTAGGGCCATGGTGTGGGGTAGGACCATGGTGTGGGGGGCAGTTCAAGTTAAGGTTCCTAAACTGCTAGAGTCATCCAGTACTGTCTAGCAGCTAGACAGTACTGGAGAACTGGTACTAGGAGATATTAGTAGCTCATCTAAACTTAAGCTTTTCTAGACAGCACTTCTTGTATCAAAGCATTGTTTTCATTTCGGTGTGTAAGTTAAATCCAGTATTCCCAGAGGTATAATAACAAGTTGTGTTTGACCCAGTTCTGACCTGCAGGCCTGGGTAGGCTGAGTGTGTGTCTGGATGACGGCTGCTCTCCTTGTCCAGCAGCACCAGCACCGCGTGGACAACAGGGGAGGTCTGCTCCTACAACACACACACACATCAGCACACACAGCAGCGGGTGTCATTGGCAGACCTGAAGCCCATCTCTATGTAGGGTAGAATCCTCTATCTATACAAAAGCCATTGATGAAAATCCTAGATGTTGTTCAGTTGACAGAGGTCTTGTGTGGCTCTTTACTGCCCCCATGTGGCCTAGATGTTGCTCTGCAGAAGCACACCATTTAAAAACCACTCAGAAGGAGAACAGCAGTGATGTTCCTACCTGGAGCATCACCACTGCCTGGTGGAGCTTTTGAAGGGGAGGAGTCTTACGAGCGTCTATGACTATCGTCATTCCTACTTCTCTGATCTCTTGCCTAGAAACCAAGGAAACAAGATTATTATGTTAACTCACCGTATCACAAAAAGACACAATTGTGAGGTCCTTCAGTAGCATCTGAGGGTATGAACAGTTAAAAAACATGTTTTTAAGATCAATCCTGTTACTGTCTCCTAGGAGACTCTAGAACAGGGGTGGGCAATTCCAGTCCTCAGGGGCCACTGTCCTGCATGTTTTAGATGTTTCCCTGCTCCAACACACCTGTTTCAAATGAATGGGTTGTCAGCAAGCTCTGTGGAAGCCAGGTAACGACCATGCATTTGAATCAGGTGTGTTGGAGCAAGGAGACATCTAAAACATGCAGGACTGTGGCCCCTGAGGACCGTAGTTGCCCACCCCTGCTCTAGAATGACACCCAGACAAGGGGGAGGATCCATACCTGGTTATGGAGTAAAAATACAGCAACATCTGGTAGAGGTCTTGACTGGACACCCTAGACAGGGGCCTCCAGCCCTCCCGGTCTACGTACACCTCCACCACGGCTCTGCCCATCCTGTCTCTGCCACCTGCAACAAACACCTGTGTTAACATGGGAGGCTGGAACACAGCTAACAACACTGCAGAGGCTCCTATGGACTCATGGTCACATAGTACCCACAGCACATTCATGGTCGATAACCTGTCATTTCATCATTCAAGGCTGTTGTTATATCATGAACAATATGTACTGTTGAGACTTGAATAGTTGAATTGCTGAGTTTGTTGAATTACACACAAATAATGTATATGGCCATAAAGAGAGTATAGTTATGTGTGGTCTGAGGTGTAGGTGCCCCTGCCTGTAAGACAGGCCAGCCCCAGGTGGAGAGGGAGGGAGCAGGGGTCTGGGAGGCCCAGGTCTGGGGCCTCTGGCCTGGACGGGACAGGCTCAACGGGCTGCTGCTGGAAGTGTTGTCCAGGGGGGGTCTGGTTCTGTCGCTGGCTGGCTGACTCTGGTTGATTGCTGCAGGGCACAGGAAGTTCACTAGCCTGGGCGCCATCTGCAGGAGGGAGATATATGCATATTCAGGTTTTTTTTTAGAGACAAATGTATATAATGTGGCTAGAGATAACGACATTATATTTATTAGCCTGAACCAGATGACCAGCAGGTAATCATGAACCTGACACCTGCTGACCACCTGGTCCACTCACCTGTGCAGGTCTTCCTGCGCCTGCTGGTCTTGGGGGAGACCAGGCCGAAGGCCGTGGCGTTTTTACACTTCACCACGTGGAGCCTGGGAACCATGGCGTCGGAGCAGGAGGAGTCAGCGCTGTCCCTCCTGGCCGTGTGACCTTGGCCCTTCCCCTTCCTGTCCCTCCTGAGGGTGTGACCCTGCACCACCAGCTGACAGCGCTCAGACGTGTCCACCACGGTGGTGGAGAGAGAGGAGCAGCACCGCCCGTCTGGGTCAGCAGCACCACTGGATTTGACGGCTCCCGTCCTCTCCGATTCAGCAGTGGGAACACGGGTCACGTTCCCCGATGTTCCACAGGGGACGGGGTCATGCTCCCCAGACTCTTTACAGAGGGAGGACTCTTTGCAGGGAGGGGGGGGTGTATTTGCAGCAGAACACACAGGGGCTGTCCCAGAGATTGGTCTTGGTGCACAGAACTGCTGAGGTACACTAAAGTGTTGCTTAGGGGCCCTATAGTATGGCTGGGGGGTAGTCGAACAGTGCTGGGGGGCAGTCGAACAGGCCTGTGAATGTTCTCCCCCACCACCATTTGTTTGCAGCTTCCCCTCAGCTAGACAATCCTCCTCCACCACCGTCAGAATGTTCTCTCTCTCCGTCCTATTCTCTCTCTCCCTCCCCTCCTCCTTCTCCCTCTCTCGGGAGAAACAGACAGGGTTCTGCAGTGCCGCCTGGTAGGATTCTCGGTAGTGACATCTCAGTTCCTGGGCCCTGGAGGGACCCCGCCCCGACCCCAGACCGTGTTCGTGGCCTGGCTCCGGCTCCAGCCCTGCAGCACATGGTCCTCCTGGGTCCTGCAGTATGAGCCTCCGTCTCAGACACGGGCTGCAGGGCTCCTCACAGAAACGGACTGTCCGGCCACACTGGTAGGACTCTCTGGGGGGAGAGGGCTGCTGGTGGAGGGGCTGGGGTCCGTGTTGGGAGGGCTCTCTGGGGGGAGAGGGCTGCTGGTGGAGGGGCTGAGGTCCGTGTTGGGAGGGCTCTCTGGAGGGAGAGGGCTGCTGGTGGAGGGGCTGGGGTCCGTGTTGGGAGGGCTCTCTGGGGGGAGAGGGCTGCTGGTGGAGGGGCTGAGGTCCGTGTTGGGAGGGCTCTCTGGAGGGAGAGGGCTGCTGGTGGAGGGGCTGGGGTCCGTGTTGGGAGGGCTCTCTGGGGGGAGAGGGCTGCTGGTGGAGGGGCTGGGGTCCGTGTTGGGAGGGCTCTCTGGGGGGAGAGGGCTGCTGGTGGAGGGGCTGGGGTCCGTGTTGGGCTGGAGGGGCCGGAGCAGGCTGGCTGGGCCTACACAACAATATCCAGGGATGTGTAAGTGACTGGACCTGCGTATGCGACGGTGTGTGTGGCGATGTGCGTGACTGTGTGCGTTTTGGTTCCTGTGTTCGCGTCTCTGTCTGCTCTTGACTAGAAGGATGTGAGGCGTCCATCTTCTGGGTGAACTCCAGCAGGTCCACGTACTCTCCCTCAGGCTCCTGCCTAAAGGAGGTTCCACCTGTCCCTACACCCACCCCTCCCCCCAGAGCCCCCCCGGCACAGCTGCCGTCCCAGGGGTGGCCAGACACCCAGGCCCCTGGTCTGGGCCGTCTCCTCGGCCCGATGCGCACGTGGTTGCCTGGAGGGGGCGCTCCTGTCCACCAGACACAGGGACACGGCGATACCATGCTTGGCTGGGCAGATCCTCGTCTCCACAGAGAAGCCAGAGTCACGGGGATGCTGAGAGGGACCTGACGAGGACTCCTGCGCTGCACGAGGAAGAGCGAGGGCGGGCGGGAGAGGAGGAGGAGCAGGAGGCGGGGCCATGGTTCTGGGTTTATCCACGAATTTGGGCCGAGCCACCTCTTCCCATGGTAACCTCACGACAACCTGGTCGGTGACTAGTAAGCACTGGCTGAGAGGCGTGCCGCGGCGCCCCTCGTTGACCTCCCTGAGCCAATCAGACGTGAAGATGCAGGTGTAGGCCGTCTCGGGGATGGGAGTTTCCTCCACCTGCGGTGGGTGCTCCTGTCTGGGTGTAGCTCCTCCTCCTCCTCCAGGAGGCTGCAGACCAGGATGCGGGCAGCCTGCTGGGAGAACGGGGCCGCCTGCAGGTAGAAGTCTCCCGGGCGGAGCAGCAGAGGGCTGAGGGGGTGCGAGGTGGAGCACCACACGGTCCCCCAGACACAAGGGCCAGCCCTCAGACTGGAACAGCACCCCGCTGAACTGAGCCTGTGGGGGTGACAGGAGGGGAGACGTCCTGTCAGAACTGGACTTTCATACGCATGAAGAGGTGTCTGTGTCTGTGTGTCTGTGTCTGTGTCTGTGTCTGTCTGTGTCTGTGTCTGTCTGTGTCTGTGTCTGTGTCTGTGTCTGTGTCTGTGTGTCTGTGTCTGTGTCTGTGTCTGTGTCTGTGTCTGTGTCTGTGTCTGTGTCTGTGTCTGTGTCTGTGTTGTGTGTGACTTACACAGGCAGCTTGCTGAACACTCTCTAAGATGTGCTTGGCCGGGACAACGAAGTTCAGCAGGCAGCGGAGGGCGTCGCCGTGGTAACGCTCCTGGATACGCTGTAGGAGCTGACTGAGGAGGGTGGGGGCCGTGGCGTGGAAGGGAGGGTAGAGGGCAGAGAGGAGCTCCTGGATGGAAGCCTCCACAGACTCAGGGTTCTAGAACGGGGAGGAGAGACTCAGTTACTCCAGTGTCCTGTAATGACATACAGATCATGACAGGGTCCTAGGAGAACAGACTCGAACTTTTACACACGGACATGGATGACAGCTCATTCGTTCACATAAATACTTCACACACATACATGACAACGTATGCTGTACACATAGAGTTTAGTCAGAGCCTGTAAACACAGCGGGGTTTTTGGGGGCGAGTTCAGAGGGGCAGAGAAAGAGGGAGATAGGAGACAGAGAGAGAGCGAGAGTGAGAGAGAGACAGAGAGACAGAGAGAGAGACAGAGGGAGAGACAGATAGGGAGGAAGGGAAAGGCTCAGACTGGTTTATAGTTTCACATTCCCTCTGACCTCAACCCTGGGGCCTAGCTGCCCGGCACCCACTTTTAGGCCATGCTTAATATAGCATAGTCAAGGTCTGCTCTAGCCTGACAGGTTAATGCACACACACACACACACACACACACACACACACCCTCTGATTTGTCTGTGCTCCCTCGCTCTCCTCAGACAGGACCATCCCTCCACTATCCAGAACTGGGTCAGCCAGTCCATTCTCCCCAGCGGAGAGGAGATGAGGTGGGATCATATCATCCAGCAGGGATCCCCTCCTGTATCCTCTATCACCTGACACCCAGCTAACAGCTCCTCTCTCACCCCCCAGCTATGGAATCTGGGCTCTGAGCATTCCAGAACCCTGACACACCTTCCTGGGACCAGGGGAACCAGAGAACCTTCAGTCAGAGGGGCCGCAATGTGGGGTGGTACCCCTGGGTGTGGATTGGGCTGGACTACACTGGTGGTGTTTGGCTAATCGTTTTGAAAGACACCTGCCAAGAGAAGGGAGGGTCAGTGAAAGATGCGTGTAGCCATGGTGACTGGGATTGTAAGATGCTGTTGGGTTGGGCCTGGTGTTGGTCCACATCACAGGGATCCAGGGATCCCACCCTCTGTTGCTATGGCTTGAAGCATAGCTTTAGCGATTGCGTGTCTTCTCGTATGTGTTTGAGATAATACAGAGAGAGAGAGAGAGAGAGAGAGAGAGAGAGAGAGAGGAGAGAGAGAGAGAGAGAGAGGATAGAGAGAGAGAGAGAGAGAGGGTGAGAGACAGAGAGAGAGACAGAGAGAGAGAGAGTGGTGTTCTGCAGAGGACACACTACTATGGGCAGTAAATGAAAACACCTCTCACTAAACCAGAGAAATCACTGTCACGAATCAGGTTGCAGATGAATGTAGTCTGGGCTAGTTTCCATGAGAGGTGTGGACAGATGTCTTTATATCTCAACAGCTCAGCCAACAGGCCTTTGAAGTGGCTGTTTTGCTTCCAGATTGTCTTGTGTACAGTCTACGTCATATCAGCAGTCTTCAGCCCATTAGGCTGCTTATTTTCGCTGGTCATTTGAGCCATTCCGTTCTGTCACCAATCAGACCTTTAAATACATGCTGGGATCCATTTCCTGTGCTTGTCTGGGATTGTCAGACAGATAAATTAAAACACATCAGCGCTCTAGACCTTCCAGGGACTGACTCCTCAGGATTGTCGTGGGACAGAGTTCTACTGGACTCTACTGGGGATCTAACTGATGTCCTCACCACACCTCCTAGTGTCCTCAGCACACCTCCTAGTGTCCTCACCACACCTCCTAGTGTCCTCAGCACACCTCCTAGTGTCCTTACCACACCTCCTAGTGTCCTCACCACACCTCCTGGTGTCCTCACCACACCTCCTAGTGTCCTCACTACACCTCCTAGTGTCCTCACCACACCTCCTAGTGTCCTCACCACACCTCCTAGTGTCCTCACCACACCTCCTAGTGTCCTCACCCCACCTCCTAGTGTCCTCACCACACCTCCTAGTGTCCTCACCACACCTCCTAGTGTCCTCACCCCACCTCCTAGTGTCCTCACCACACCTCCTAGTGTCCTCACCACACCTCCTGGTGTCCTCACCCCACCTCCTAGTGTCCTCACCACACCTCCTAGTGTCCTCACCACACCTCCTGGTGTCCTCACCACACCTCATAGTGTCCTCACCACGCCTCCTAGTGTCCTCACCACACCTCCTAGTGTCCTCACCACACCTCCTAGTGTCCTCACCACACCTCCTAGTGTCCTCACCACACCTCCTAGTGTCCTCACCACACCTCCTGGTGTCCTCACCACACCTCCTAGTGTCCTCACTACACCTCCTAGTGTCCTCACCACACCTCCTAGTGTCCTCACCACACCTCCTAGTGTCCTCACCCCACCTCCTAGTGTCCTCACCACACCTCCTAGTGTCCTCACCACACCTCCTAGTGTCCTCACCCCACCTCCTAGTGTCCTCACCACACCTCCTAGTGTCCTCACCACACCTCCTGGTGTCCTCACCCCACCTCCTAGTGTCCTCACCCCACCTCCTAGTGTCCTCACCACACCTCCTGGTGTCCTCACCACACCTCATAGTGTCCTCACCACGCCTCCTAGTGTCCTCACCACACCTCCTAGTGTCCTCACCACACCTCCTAGTGTCCTCACCACACCTCCTAGTGTCCTCACCACACCTCCTGGTGTCCTCACCACACCCCCTGGTAGTAAATAAGTAGATTACTTCTGAGAGAACCGTGACTGCTGACTCATCCAGTTGGCTTGCCTCAGCCAGGAGACAGAGGAGAAGACAGTCTATTGTAGTTCAGTTATAACGTGATGCCTGCTCCCTGTGTCACATCACTGAACAGAAGTCCAGCTGTACTGGATTTTTTAAATGTCTATCTAGCCTGGTAGGGCTGTTCCACAGCTTTATATTAATCCCTTAAAGGTGTCAGCGTGAGGAAGTGTTGACATTGAGTTGTTGAAACCGTTTCTAGCACTTGGATCAAAGATCAACTGTCTGACATGATATCATTACCCTGAACCCTGCGTAAGGAGATGACTTAGCATTGGATAACCTCTAAAGGAGCAGTAGAAGTGGCTCCTGTTGTGTAAATCACAATGCACTTATGGAAGCCTACTAGGTCAGAGATATAGTCACCAGTCGGGTCTGAAAGAACAGTGTGCATGATCTGTCCAGGACGCTGGGGAAGCAGCTAGACCTTATATTTACCAGGTTCAACAGCCACAAAATACCAGTTATTGTCTTATTCAGCACATTGGTTGTTTGCTAACTAGTACTCAAGCAGCTCACATGAGTGTGAAAACATATCATTACACAAAGCTGTTGGCATGTTCGTAAACACGTTATTCAGTATCTAACTGCTCCAAAAACACATCCCGTCAGCATGCTGGCCACTCTCACCAGCTGTTCATGCTGCCTGTAATTAGCTCACAGCTCAGAGGTTTCTCATTCACTCCCTGAAACAACGTCAAACAACACAAACATGAATGTGAAGTTTGAGCGTTCCTGAGTGGGGTTGCTCGTGTGGGTGGGGTGCATGAGGTAGTTGGGGGTCGTTTGTTAGGGTTTGGTATTTTCCGGAGGTACTAAGATAGTTAGGTGAGGTGGCTGGCAGCATTGGCCAGACAGAACAGAGTTGTACTTGTCTAGCAGTAGAAAGAAGTCTTGTTCTCAGGTTTGTCACTATAACTGCTGTTTTTACTGGTGACCACACTCTCCATGTCCCCAACCCACAGTAAGCTTCTGGAACATACACACCTTCTGCATTATGCTACATCGCGCCCAAAAGGCACGGCACACCCACCCCACCTGAACAGCTCTCAACATGCAGAAACAAAAACAGGAACCTTTCTAGATGGTTCCATGGTGCTTGTCAATGAGCAGACTGGCTTCTGGAGGAATGTAGCAGAAGATACCGACATGGCGGTCAGTGGCACATTTGGAAGACTGAGCTGGTAACACGAGAGCCCTCACCTTGAGTCGTAACACTCCGGCTGGCATGCCCCAGGGTTAGGTTAGCTAGCTACGGGGGTTGAGACATGGCACCAGCTCCCCGAGGGTGTCATGTATGTGCTGTGGACATGCGGGGCTACACGTGGCAGGAAAAGGAGACGCTCAAGGCTGTCGTTTCAGATATTCCAAACCTTTTTGCCGGACAACTTCGACAACACATTGTTATTTTGACAAGTCTAAAAACACTACGATCACGTTGTTGAAGTCATCAGAGCAGTTACACTTTAGGACAGTCGTTCTGATCCGGAAGGATCGATAAAGATCATTGAAATATGCGATAAAGAGAAAGGTTGTCACAGTACCATCTCTCCTACGGGCGGGTGCTAGTCCCATGTGGCAGAACAGTCTCTGTGTACGAAGTCCAGTCGTGGGGGAATCCACAAGCAGAGAGGTTTGTTAGGACCAAAGTGGTGGATATGGTTCTGAAAGGCTGGTTCTTACAGGCTGGTCCTGACAGAGTCATCCTTATAATGTCCAGTTCCCACATGGTCACTACCAAGTAAAACAGTAAGCTAATACAACCCCTCTCTTCTCTCACTCACTAACTCTCCCTCTCTCTCCCGTCTCTAGTTATCTCTGCGTCGCCTGGTGCCTGGTTCTATGTTTGTCAACCCTCAGCTGGAGAGGGGGCAGTGTGACCCAGCATACGAGAGGAGTAAAGCAAGGGAGGAAAACAGAGAGAGAGAGCGACAGAGAGAGAGAGAGGGAGAGGGACAGAGAGAGTTGAAAAAATGGTTTGCTTTACAGAGGAATTCTCGTTCTCACTCTCTCTCCTTCTCTCTTTTCCCTCTCTCTGTCTAAAAGACACACATTTTCCAACAGCCTCCACTCCACTCCCAATTTGAGACAGAATGTCATACACTGCACTGTGCTACTATAACTGAGTAGTTCCTGACACATGGTATCAGCTCAGATGTTGGTCCCCAGCTGTCCCATCCCGTGCGTTGTCCTCGTCCTC
This sequence comes from Mallotus villosus, assembly GCA_903064625.1. NCBI lineage: Eukaryota > Metazoa > Chordata > Actinopteri > Osmeriformes > Salangidae > Mallotus > Mallotus villosus. The sequence continues at coordinate 153,398 of CAEFZP010004976.1, forward strand.
CTCCTATCCTAATTCCCCTTCCAGCTCTCATCCCGTCCCCACCCAGCTTTCATCCTCTGCCCCTTGTCCTCATCCAGCTCTCCCCATGCCTCCTGCAGGCTGCCCCCTACCACTCCATCCACCCCCTACCCTTCCATGCTTGCTGGCTCCCCTTGAGCAGCACAGGAAATGTCCAATTACATTGCTAGCAACTGGAGATAGCTGTGTTAACATGTCATCCCCTGAAGTATCAGTGTCTCTGTCTCGTTATGCCTGTTGGGTCTGAATCATCTGTTGGTCAGGGCTGGGTTGACCTTGTACCAGCGGTCTGCCAGGGGTGGCTTCTGTAGCGACAGAACATGACTCACCACAAACTCAGAGGGCAGACTAACACACACACACAGAGAGACCGGCGGACAGATAGACAGGCAGACACAAAAGCACACTGACAGAAGCCCAGCTAGCAGTCCAACAGTGGTACAGGGGTGTTTAGGGGTGTTAATACCAGGGACTATGGAAACAGCCGGCCATCACACCACACACTGCTATTCTGGCCTCCAGAATGCTCTCAGCGTTAGGCATGTTTTGAATGAGGCCTCTCTGCTAGAGCAACTAACACCCCATTATCATTCTACCAGCCAGTTAACATACTGGACACCTCTCCCAGAGGAGGCCATCAGACAGAGGCCTGGGGGGCGGCCAAAGTAGGAACACCAAACCTACATGTAAATACGATTTACTAGAAAATCCTCAACTTACTTTCGTCTGGAGTGTAAGGTCAGTGGGTTAGTCAGTTTGCATTTCCATTTCTGGGAAAAGAGAAACTGAAAGATTCCGACCATAATATAGGATGATAATTTTAGCGTTTCTCGCCAGGCTTGGAGACCAGTAGCTGCATACGAGCCCGGGCAGTGACAGGACTGAAGTGGAAGACGGATTGACCCCGGGGGTAGAGAGGCCCTGAGACCATTAAAGTGTCTGTGTGACCCCTGACCCCGTCTCCTCCTGAGATGAACCCAGGGTGCTGAATCACTGACCTGGACAAGCAGCTGCACGCCTGCTGCAACACCCCCACCCACTTCCAGACAGGTTCTCACATAGCTGTGTGAACGTACTTTCATTCTGCCAGCTGAGTGAGCGTCTGGCCACAGTGAGGGAAAGGACGGGAAGAGGAAGTAGCAAGAAGGAGGAAGAGAGAGATAGAGACGGAGTCAGAAGAGAGGGGGACGACAGGACAACAGATAGCAGGACCGCACACACCCCAACTCTCAAGTCTGGCCTTGCCAAGTGAGAGGAGAGCAGCAGCTGCATCAACAGGCCAGTCAACACTGCAGTCACACAAACAGAATCAGCCAGCAAGGTCAGCACTGATGGTGTTTGAATATTGTCCTGCTCCATCTCCTCCTCCTCTCAGTATTTATATCCTGCTGCCTCTCAGACAGACAAACACTCTGGGGCCATAACAGACAGCAGCAGCTGACCAGGACGTGAGAGGAAGAGAACCAGAGGAGAGCAGGAGGAGGAGGCAGAGAGGACTGTATCATTCAGTGAGATGAAAGAACAAAAACCTGGCGGGAAGAAGATGAGAAAGGCAGAATATAGGACAAGGCATCCTGTCTTTCCAAATGCATGTTCTGTAGTGAGGGAGTTGTATAACAGCACCCTCTAGTGGGCTCGTGGGAATACAGACAAGGGACTGAGTGGTCTCGGGACATAACACTTAGCCAAATTAGAATACTAAATAACTCATAATAGGAACAACTTTGTCAAAACATTAAACGCTGTTACATAGTTTGTATATGAAGATGTATTAAGAGGAGAGTGGAGCTCAGAACTGCAGATCAAGAGGTTGCAGGTCCTCATGCATGTAGGCTACGGTTTCCTTTGGATAAAAGCCTCTGCTAAATAAAACAATGATTACATTATTTTTTACAGCCTACCTTATATTTGCCTTCATTTCTGACCAATGTTATATTGGCTATGTTGCCAGTCTGGTGCTATAGGCTTCAATCAATAGGGACATACCTCACTGTGTATCAAGGTATATGCATTTGTCAGTCACTTCAAGTGTGGCCGTAGGATGGCTATAAACCTCGGAATGGGATCTTGTTGTAGGCCCTAAGTGTGGCCAATGGCTATAAGGTAACCTCTACAAAATCTAAACAGAACTGGACAACATATGTCAAAGTCATTAAACTGATATGCCATCCCCAAAAAAACGATCCATGCAGTTTGAATAGGCCGCCGCCTAGGTAAAGAAAAAGGATATCCAAAATTCTAAAGACTAACCGTATGGATTTCTGTCGGGATTCATGATCTTCGATATGCTGCCAGTTCCATCCAGAGGAAAACACTGTGAATGTATCCTCATCAAATCCTGTTTTAAAATGCTGAAGCAGGTACAGCTACTATGAGGTGCTAAAGAACTGAAGGTCTGATTGTTCTGGTTTCTAGATGGTAGTAGACTAAAGTCACCGCGGAATACCATGAGTCTTCACAGGTGTCGGAGTGTCACAGGTCCTCGCATATCCTCCGTGACGACTGCGCTGACAGGTCCTGTTGTTCGGGTCAGTCCCGCCGCCACCCTTCTGGTGCCACTCCGTCTCTGATGTCCTTCTCGGTGTTCGTGGGACGTGGCTGCGCAGTCATCCCGGGATGCAATAACTTTTTTTTTAGTAACGAACTAGGACAGTCAGCTGCTTTAAATTCCTATAGGCCTGTAACTTTTTGACAACTATACAATGCAGCTTTTTGAAACGGATTGGAAGCGGATGTGAGTGTGTGGTGGGAATATTTATTTCAGTGACTCCATTTATTTTTAGAGGATTTGTCTATTAACCCTTGTCAACCCATTCTACAGCAAAGAACATCCATGTCGACCCCCCTCCAAACAAACAAACATCCGTTTGTTTCCATAATTAGGTCCAGAGACTCTGATAACTAAGCAAACTAAGCCTGTGTTCTTAAAAGGAATAAACAATCAGAAAGTAGTTTGTGTAGCCTATCATTCTAATGACATACGACATTTATTCCCGACCTCATACAGTATAGGCCTATGACTCAAGAATACTTCACATTCCTGGTCTGTTATATCATGCTTTTCCTTTCTCGTGGGAACCGTCTGAAGCAGCATAACTGCATTACCATATTATTCATTTATTGGTAGTGAATGAACTCCAGCAATTGACTCTGACACTGTTGTTTTCATTAGGCAATCCAGTCGGGCGACTGAGTTGTATTCATTGCAGTATGCATTCTATAACAAACACAAGAGTTTGAGAAGTGCATATATAGGCCTATGCACATGTTCATTGTGGCAGAAAAAAACCCAAGCCATTGAAGTCGAAATTAAGTCATGAGTGGATAGACTTCCGCATAGAATTAGAATGTAGCAGGACTGTTATCGAAGAAGTTAATTGTGATGTAACATCGACATATTATTAATGTGTTCTTATATATATATTCTATATATCATCTCAGATTGGGACGTCGCCTCGGCTGCGTCAAGATGTTTCTATTTTTTTGTAGTGTAGGCAGATTTCTATAAAGAGTTAATCTATTTATAAACAATGAGTTTACTTGTATTTTTGCGACTATTTTAGAGAATATCTTTTTTGGAGAAATGGAGGAGACATTGACTATGAACGACCCCGAGCTGAGCGAGCTCATGTCCACTCCGTACGAGATCCCCTACTCTGTAGAGGTGGTGTTGAGGAAAGTGGAAAATGCCGAGATGGACAGAGCCCGACGAGTGAGCCAAGCACCGATTTGATCATGTACTCTGAAACATGTAGAGAAGCAGATAGATGTTTGATTAGGATCTAAAAGTTGTATAAACTAATTGCCGCTTTCAACACGATAAGGTTTTTTCATAAGGCGGTGTTTAGATGCCATGGGTCTTAGTCTTTTATTCTTAAAACAACGTTTTAAAAAATGTCCATGATAAGCAACCTCCATTCCCTCATATATTCCCGTACTTCCCTGCCTGCCTCTTCCCCAGGACATAGGGGCACGTCTGCAGGTGATCCTGACCAGCGTGAACGTGGCTCTGTACCGCATGACAATGTCCAAGGCTGCAGGGGCACAGGAAGAAGAGGAGCAACTGAGTGTAAAGGAGCAACAGAAGAAGAGAGGCCAGCTGCTCATGAGCTTGAACGATCTCCTACTGTCCAGCGCGGACAAAGAGAAGAACCTGGAAGAGACTCTACAGTGGCTTAAAGACACAAGTATGCTGCTGTGTGTTTGTGTGTGTGTCTGTATCTATTTGGTGACTGCACACTGGGTTTCAAATGATTAACCCAAAATGACCGTGTTATGTTATATTGGTGAGTACATATGTCTGTATTCTGCCCCTATAAATTCATTCCAAAGGCACAATCAATCATAATGTATCACTATACTTCTGTCTGATGTTCTCTGTGGTTTCTACAGATAACGAGCTGCTGGGGGGAGAAGAGGATAAGGAGGGGGAGAGCGTCACAGGAGAGTGGGTGGAGGAGATGCAGAGGAAGATTCAGAGCTCCATGGGTGACATCCAGGGCTGCATCGTGCACCTGCACCACCTCTGCGGCCTGCTATTTGACCTGGACACCAAGAAGAAGAAAAAGAAGGAAGGAGGTATGTCAGCTTCGTTCAGGAACAGCACCTGCAACAACATGTTCGTTTGTCAACGTCTGTTCTGTTCTAAATCTTTCCATAAGATTTCCCATGAAGATCTTTTTCCATTTCGAAAGGCATTATAGACAGAGTGCAATGTAATTTAGATCACGGTATTGCTTAACAGCTGTCAACTTTACTTTCTGAGCCTACTTTGATGGGCAGTGAACAGACCCACACAAGCACACATAGTCACATGGTCCGAAATGATCCAGAAGGCTATCACTCTAACCTCACCAGGCATCAACAAGGGTGGTGTTTGGCGGTGGTGGCGTGAGTCCAAGGTGGATGCCAGGACCATCCTGAAGATCCAGGAGGAGCAGCCTCCCTCTGTTGAGAAGCTGCTGGAAGACCCAACCCAGGGGATAATATCTGCCTTTGACTTGGGCGTGATGCTGGGCGATATGGCCAAGTTCCTATCCTGCAACAAGACAATGAGCATGGCCTTCCGCTTTGCCCAGATGGGTCTCACTAACCTCAGTGAGGCACTGCAGGAGAGGACCCTGGTATACAACCAGTCACAGGTACCGGAGAAATGCTCATATATGTGTCTGAGATGATGGTGATTCCTTAATCCATAACCCTTGCCCCATGACTCCACCGTTTACCCCTTTTACCCCCTGCTTTCCCCCAGGCTGAGCTGGATGCCCTGAAAGCTATGGACACCCAGACCCAGCTGACCCAAGTACAGGCAGAACTGCAGGGGATGAAGAAGCGTGTGGCCATGCTGGAGGGGGAGAACCAGGGGCTGAAGGAGAAGAACGACACCCACGTGACCCGGATCCACCAGATACAGGAGGCCCACCGGAAGCCAAGTCCCCCGATAGTGGTGGAGCAGCCGGTGGAGATTCCCATGCCTGTGTCCTTCTGTCCGGAGATCAGCGCCCCCAGCCCTTCCTCGGCCAGGTCTAAGCCTCCCAAACGACGAGCTCCACCTAAGAAGCAGGACAGAGTTCCGGAGGCTCCAGTGGTGTCTGAACCGCAGAGGCCTGACACGTCCCCGGGCGTCCCTGAGTCCCAGCCTGTGATCCCAGACTACTGTCAGGAATGGGCTCCTGATGACCCGGTGAGCGTATCTGACCAGGAGGACAGACCTGAGCCTGTGCCAGACGACTTGGACATTCCGGAGGCCATGGAGACAAAGAGCAGTGGTGAACTGCTGTCCGACTTCCAGTCCTCCATATTCACCATCGTAGACACTTCCCTGAACCTGAAGCCCGGCGATGCAGTGGGGGGCATGGAGCTGGAGGACGACAAGATCAACGAAGCCATGAAGCTTTATATGACTCTCCAGAAGACCATCAAGGACTCCTTTAGCCAGATGAACACCGAACTCCATCGCCAGCTCACTGATCGCGTACCGGACGTTGAGTTAGAGCACAGGGGATTCAGGGTCGAAAACTCCAAGTGTCCTGATGAGATGCCGAAGAAGGTCAAGCAGAAGTACAGCCAGAACATTGAGAGCATGGATTCTACCAGTCCCCATCTTACGAGCAACAAGAGGCTGAAGTCAGCCCCTCCAGAGGCCCCTCGAAAGAGTGTGAAACAGCTGTCCGACCCTGTGTCCGAGGAGACCGGTCGTCTGAAGAACACTCACAACATGAGCAAGCAGCAGGCCCCCGAGTTGAGCATGCTCCTGTGTGACGACCCACAGAGCATGGAGACGATGTGTGACGACCCACAGAGCATGGAGACGATCTGTGACGACCCACAGAGCATGGAGACGATCTGTGACGACCCACAGAGCATGGAGACGATCTGTGACGACCCACAGAGCATGGAGACGATCTGTGACGACCCACAGAGCATGGAGACGATCTGTGACGACCCACAGAGCATGGAGACGATCTGTGACGAGACAGAGCAGCGGTCAGACTCCTCGCACGGCCTGGAGGAGGAGACTCAGGAAGAGCAACTCCCCCTCCGCCACCCTGCGCAACCGAGCCCTGCCAGAGCCCCGCCCCCTCAGCGCTCACTCATGCCCTTGCCCAGGCAGAGCATCTCCCTGCCCAGGCAAGGCACCATACTGAGGGAGGACCTGCACAGGTACCGGGCCCACATGGAGGAGGAGTCGGCGAGGATCGAGAGGACTGTGATGGCGAGAGCCGCCTATCATATGGGTGTGGTCTCCCAAAAGACCAACCTGTGTTGGCTGAGGCAGGCTGTGGTGGGCGGGAACATCTCTCGTGGGCTGTACTTATTGGCCAAAGACCTGATCACTCATGCCCGCTCCTTAGTCCTGGTCAGACTGGTCTGTTTGCTGCAAAGATTCACGGCCTTCAAATCTCTACAGCAAGTCAAGTAGGTCACGTCTCAGACGACGACAGAATGAAGCAACACAAATGGCCGCTGTGTCCCTGAAACACCTGTGTCTTCTCCCCCAGATACAATCTGAACATGCAGCTGCTGGCTGCCCGGGGTTCGAAGGATGGTAAGACGGTAAAAGACATGTACTGCTTTCTGACTCGCCTGGACAAGTATCAGAACCGCATGCTGACCCGCTGGAATGCCCGGCTGGCTAAAATAAACCAGGCCCGCAGAACCTGCCTGGCTCGCATGATCTACCTTTTTAAGGAGGTGAGAGAGAATAGGAAATGTCAGAGTAAGGGAGGAGAGGCGAAGGGGACGGATTTAAACCACTGTGTAGCTGTCTGGGGGGTGAAGGTCCAGATCGTTCTATTTCTGCTCCTCTGTAGATGAGTCAGGACTGTAACCTGCACCTGGTTCCCCCCGTATGCTGCCCCACTGAACCACAGCTCCACTTCCTGTCCGTTGAAATGCGACCGCGCAGGATCGTCTCAGCGTTCAGCCCCCGGCGCCGTCACAGACCACGCTGCTGGTCACCGTCTTCTACTCAGACAGTGACTGGTGGGTCCGGGGTCGGCCCTCTCAGTGGAGTCAGGTACACACACACACACGCACACACACACACACACACACACACACACACACACACTCACACACACCACTGAGGGCCGGGGTTGCGTACTGTAAGTGTGAGACATTCACAGTGTTAATGGTCCCTGTCTCCCCTCCAGGGAGCTGGTGAGAGGCCAGCTGCCTGCTCTATGGAGTGGCAGCCTGACTATGAACAACATGCAGCTGGCCGGGAAGCAGCCCGCTGGCCCCGCCTACCTGCCCTGCATTCCCCGTCTGCTGGAGATGGACATCAATCACAGCCGCCAGGCCGCGCTGTGTTCCTCTCTGGAGTGGTGAGGGTTGGGGTGACGGTATAGCGGCTGGGTGTGGATATGCATGTACAACTAACCCTTACAGTCTGAATGTCATTATTTACAGTCGTATACCTCTTCCTGTCTGTCTGTCTGTCTGTCTGTCTGTCTGTCTGCTTGCTTGTCTCCCTGTGTGTCTGTCTCAGGGTGGCTGAAGAACAGGAGCTGTTGGCAAGTGGAGACACATAGCCCTGGAAGTCTCTCCTCTTTCCTCTCAAGATACCCAGGCAATAAAAATGCTTGTCACTCCATAGAATAGTTATGAACTTGTCAATGCTTTGCTTCCTTTCACCTTCCACTGTCTGAAAATGTATTCTGTTGACTGCAGAAAGTTATCAAAGTACGCAGATGCAGCTCATCCATCTGTGAGGTTGCCATGTTGGTAAATGAGGAGCCAAAGACAGGGATGCAAACACATGTATGGAAGCCCTCGCCCCGCGGCAAATATCCATATACTTACATTGCCACAAACCCCCTGACATCCCTGGCCCACCCATATAGGCACATAGAGTAAAATGACATTCTGAAGATCAAAATACACCGACACTAATTTGTAATATTCAACTTCATTTTTTATTCCGAGACATAAACTATTATTAAACTATCTAGCACTTCTTCTGGTTTTACTCCTTCTTCCTCCTCTTCCTGGCCACCTCTAAGGGCACTAAATGGCCTCTCACCACAGGATCCATGTTTGCTTGTGTCCCTGATGGCTCAGTGGATAAGCATGTATACCGTGAACGTTAACGGTCTTGGGTTCAAATCCCATGGAAGGCTGTGTTGGTCTTTCCTTGCAGAAACTGTCTCTTTAATGACCTCACACTTAATATCAAGGATGTATTTTCAACTAGTTCATGCATGCTTGTGTCCCTGATGGCTCAGTGGAGAAGCATGTGTACCCTGACAGATAAGGGTTGCGGGTTCAAACGCCATGGAAGGCTGTGTTGGTCTTTCCTTGCAGAAACTGTCTTTTTAATGACCTCACACTTCACCTTAAGGATGTATTTTTGACGAGTTAATGTTTCCTTGTGTCCCTGATGGCTCAGTGGATAAGCATGTGTACCCTGACAGATATGGGTTGTGGGTTTAAACCCCATGGAAGGCTGCAATGGTCTTTCCTGGCAGAAAAGGTCTCTTTAATGACCTCACACTTCAAATTTGGCTGAAGGATCTTCTTACAAAATGTTTGCTTTTGGACTTATAAATGAGGTCAATTTATTTTCCCGGCTCCGGGACTCCCGAGATCCTCTCTCCCAACTGTCTTTCCTGGTGGGACAGTCGGGTACTTACAAAGACAGTTGGGATCCCTGCTGGCAGTCGGGGAGTCTGGACAGTGCGCTGCGGTCACAGGGATCTGGGCTCACGGATCTGATTGGCACCACGCCCTGTGCTTCATCTGAACCCAGCTCGTTGAGCCACCCACGACACCCTTGCGGGTGGTGTAAACCTTGCTCAGTCAAAGGATTTCTCTGGGTTCAAGGGTTTGGGTGGATTTGGTCCCATGCCGTTGGGATTTGCTTGTGTGCATGCTAATCCATTAGGCCACTGGGGCCCCATATCCCCAGCATGTGAAGGTACTATTTATCTTTTAAAAAGTGCTCTGCTTAAAGAGATACTATCATGTTTTGAATGCCAGAAAGTTAGCATGGGGTACACTGCCTCCAGACAGATTTGAATCAGAGGGGTCAGGACTCAAGATCCCATGCATCTCCACTAGGCCACCAGGGCCTTGCTGAATTTCCCTCAGAATCTAATTATGTCTTTATGAATTCCACTTGAAGACATAAGTTCAATGTTCAATTGAAAGCTTTCATCTAAAAGCACCTTGGGGGATATGAACCCCCAACCTCCTGATCTGTAGTCATACTCTCTAACCATTTAGCCAACCTTACAACCACAAAAGTTGCGTGTGGACAGTCACACTTTGTCATAATCACTCACTCATTTGTGAACCACACCTGGCAATCGTTTGTGTTGATACCTTAATGGGAATCTTATGGATCCAGAACATAGAACATGTTGATTTCATTTGCAGCAACTCATCAGGATTTTCTTAACAGTCTTTGCTCTGTCTAGAACAAATCTGGGAGAGAGAAGGCTGCTCTTTGGCATGCAATGAATTGAGGCGGTCAGTGCGTGTTTGTGTTCTTGTCCACTAGAGGGTGGACATGTGACAGGTCACCCTAGAAATGTTCTCACACTCACTTGGACATGATTGTCTTTAATGAACATGTTTCTAGAAGGATTTTATTAACTGCAACTACGACACAATGGTTCACAAACATTATCGTATGTATGTACAGTACACAGAAAGATGCATGTTCCCTATGATACACGCGTCTCTAAGACTACTTCAACCCTCAGAAACAACTCACACCCGATAAACCACGATGATTCCCTTAGCAAAGTTATAATGTGCACCTTCTTCTCTTAATATTACTACATACGGTGCAATGATATACTTACAAGTTTAACAATATAATAATCACATACGTTTCACTGAAGCTAAAGTCAGACAGAAGGGGGGGTGAGGCTATAGTACATGTTTAAAGTGGTCACATGTGATGGCCTTTAATGGAGGGACTTGCCATAGGTGCTGACCAGGCAGGGAAGGATTTGACATCAAGAGATGTTATGAGACTGTGACAATGATAACAACATCCCATCCATACACTATCAGGTCAGAGAGACACTAATGAACCATGAACACACTGATACCAATGAGATCCTGAGAAGCTGTAAGTACCAGACCTGGGATATTAGTGGGTGTGGATCAGGAAGGTGTAGTGTTCTAGAAGGTTCCGTAATCAGTCATGAACAAAGCTGATCGTGATACCGCTTGGTAGAGAGGCCTGTGGATCTGCTCATCTGACTGTCTGAACACTCTGTTACCCTGCAACCTCCTGAACACACCCCTCGACCTGGTTTCAACTCGAGCCAATCTTGAAGGTCTGCCGTTCAATACCCTAGGAAGGGATGCTTTTCTCTGTCCTGATTGGCTGATCAGGATCCCGAAAGAGAATACACAGCAGGACCTTGGGTAACAATACAGGCCTTCATTGATTGGCTATAGCCTAGGTGACCACATATCTGATTGGCTAACCTTGGTAGACCATCATTTTGCATGTTTAATTGTGACTGTGAGGACCAGGCGTGTGTGAGTCATGGTGGAGATCACCTGACACTGTTACTTACTGAGTGCTGTGTGACATGTCTGTCTTGAGTCGATGTCACAGAGAAGGTTCAAATGCAGTTTGGGCTCAGTGGTTCATCATATTGGACAGTGTCCTGTACCTGCTGCTCTCCATTCAAATCATCTACTCAACATGGGCTTGTGTTTTGAGGAAAGGATGATGCAGCAACTTGTGAGTTGACTCCATACGAGAGGTAGTAGGTACACGGGTACACATGTAGGACATGACATCATGTTCATGATGATCATGTGATCTCAACTGTTGGCATGGCTCCGAAGACTCTGATAACGGGCGTGTCACCTGACTTACAGCCAATGCTGAGCAGGGCGGCTCTGTCTGCGTGATGACATCAGAGATGAGACAGCAGGGGGGATACAGCTGACTTAGAATAACAACTATTATGATAATAATAATAATACTATTATGATCGTAACTCTACAGACCAACCTTCTGTTTGACACCACAGAGATGAGACTGCAGTGTGGATTAGACTCCAGGTTCTATATATATGTTACACTATACATTGAACCTGGGTATAGACTACCGGCTGTTTCCCCTGATGACATCACAGAGATGAGACTGCTGTATGGTGAAGCTTATGCCAGTTTATAGCTAGTCATCAGGACACATGCAAAGATTTATGCTATGGCTAGTTAGCTGAGCAACATGCAGAGAGTGAGAAACGTCGTTATAAACTGGCATAACATTTGAAAGATATGTGGCAGGGACGTAGTTGTGAAAGCGCCATATCATCTTCGCGATGCCGTATAATGCCACAATAGAAGGCCGTGTACATACACAGAAACAGTGGCGGTCGAGACCTCTTTTAAAGTTGACTATTTACACTGTGAGTTCTAATCCCAGTGTTTGTGTGTGTTTTCTTAGTGTGTGTGTGTGTGTGTGTGTGTAGTGGGAGCTACAGGGCGGTGAGGGGTTGCTGGCGGGGCTGTGAGATGAGGAGGGTGCATGCAGGTCCAGGGAGAGGGTGCAGATCCTCCAGTACAGTGGTAGGTCATCTGAGGAGCAAGAAGTAAACCTGAGACATACACAGACCTGTTGGACCTGGACATGGCTGCAGTGGTGTGTGTGTATGTGTGTGTGTTTGTGTGTGTGTGTGTTATTTACCATGGCACTAACTTGCTGCGGTCTCCTGCTGAATGATGTACAGTCTGTTGGGATCGTCCACCTCGCTGCCACAGTGCGCATCACTTCTGAAAAACACAAACACTTTAATATAGGGTCTTCAACGGCACAAACACTTTAATACGGGGTCTTCAACCAAACAAATCCATTTAATATAGTATTTTACGACAGGATTCACATTTAATACAGAGTATTCAACCTAAATCACTCACACAGAAGACACAGTACTAACTTGTCATCAGCTCACCTGTTGTCATTGATATCTCTGGCATTTCCTGTTGATCAGGAAAACAAGAACAGCTCAATTAAAACATTAAAACACATACATGGATGTGTGTGTGGTGTGTGTGTGTGTGTGGTGTGTGTGCGGAGCAACTTACCATTGTCTATGTTGAGTGGGTAGGATTCCAGTATGTCTGTGGGTCTGGCTGCTCTGTAGCCCAGCGCTGTGGAAACTCTGCTCAACACAGAACAAACACACATGTAACCTTTCACCCCCTGGCTTCTCATGGAACACCCCACCTTTCACTGATGCATCTATCACACACAGGGGCTAAAGTCACATGAACACAAGTCAAAGAGCTCCCCCTCTCCCACACCCTTCATCTCACTCCTGACAGCCTAACCCAGGTCAGGTGGGTAGAGGTGGTGGGGCTGGGGACCATGGAGGTGTCATGTATATATATATGATCTAACTGCAGGACTTACGTGTTGGTCTGGACGGAGCTGGCCACGGGGGAGGAGGCCTGGCCTGACAGGGAGCTCTGGAAGAGGGCGTTGCTGTAGGTGTTGGAGGGCTCGGTGGGGCGCGTGTAGAAGGGGTTGGTGGGAGAGCAGACTGGGAGCTGCTTTGGTCTCACGGGCTTAGCTGAGGAGCACAGTCGGGTTCATTCATACAGGAGCATCATCACGCCACAGAAACGCCAGTGACAAACACACAGTTACGCGATCAACAGAAGTAATAATATGATGATCACATTAATCTTATATCCTATATTCAGCAGTTTCTGGTTATTATTAACTCTACTGTGTGGAAGTTTTGGTTTGTTAGCCAAATCCAAAAAATCCATTCTGGTGTGATCACGTGTTGTCTTCAAACGACCAGATCAATCATTTCTCATAACTTGTATGAAGTCCTACCACGGCCCGTGGACCTACCGATCTGTGCGGCATGGGGGCGTCTCAGCGCGTTCTTGGCCCTCATGGCGTCCTTGATGCGATCGACCTCCTGCTGGTAGCGCCGGCGGTCGATCATGGCGCCCTCCTTGGCGTCCCTCAGTGCCGTCTCCAGGGCCTTAACTCTCTCAGCAGTAGACCGCAGACGCTTCTCCAGCTTTGGAAGCTCACAGCGCAGATCTGCATTGTCACGAACCAGCTAGAGAAAGGCAGAGGGAAGACAGAGAGGAACAGACAGACATACAGATGGACAGACGAATAAGCAAGCCGATAGAGTGGAGAGGTGAGGAGAGGGAAACAGATACACAGGTCACCAGAGAGAGGAGCGGTAAGAGGAGAAATAAGTGGAAAAATAAGTCAACAGAAGTGAGGAGAGGTGAGGACAGAAAAACAGACCAACAATTAAACAGATAGAGAGGAAAAGAGAGGAAAAGAGAGGAACAGACCGAAACAGAGAAAGGAGTAAGCGCGAGCACCACAAGCAGAGTTAAAGGGAGTTAGGCTCCAGTCTTTCCCTCTCTCATCTCCCCTGTCAGTGTTCTTCCCAGGTGCCCCCTGGTCTTTGTTCTTACCTGTTTGTGAACTTTTGTAAGTTGGTCCAGGTTATTTTCAAGAAAGGAAATCTTCTGTTTCTGGGTGCAAGACCCCCCACTGTCATCAGGCTCCATTTCGGAACTCTGCAGAAGAGAGAGAGGGAAAGAGAGGGGGAGAGAGAGAGAGAGAGAGAGGGGGGGGGGAGAGAGAGAGGGAGGGGGGATGGAAAAGGAAGATAAAGAAAGACTCCGAAACAAGAACGAGCCTGCAGTCAGGACGCCTGGTTACAATATGGGTTTTTCACTTCTGTCTCTGTATCACTCACTTTTTTAACCCGCGACGTGAGGTCCTGAACAAACAGCTTGCGCAGGTTGTGGAGGGTCTGGAGCTCGCGGGCCTGAGAGAAACAGAGAGAGAGAGAGACAGAGAGAGAGAGAGAGAGAGAGAGAGAGAGAGAGAGAGAGAGAGAGAGAGAGAGGGAGAGAGAGAGATGAGAGACAGAGAGAGAGAGAGAGAGAGAGAGAGAGAGACAGAGAGAGAGATAGAGAGAGATGAGAGAGGAGAGAGATAGAGAGACAGAGAGACAGATAGAGAGAGAGAGAGAGAGAGATGAAGGAGTGATGAGAGAGATGAGGAAAAAGGGAGGTTACGTATTGTAGGATTAGAATCAGAATCAGCTTTATAGCTTTATAAAGAAAAGGTGAAGGCGTGGTGATGACAAACTGAAACAGAGGAAGTGACAGAGCATGGGAAGTGGAGATGTTCTGTCTCACTCACTGTTAGGTAAATCTTTATCGAGTCCTGCACAGAGTCGATGAAGTCAAGGACGTTTTATTTGCTTGCGCATGTAGCAACGAGACAAGGTCTGGTGGTACAAAGTTGTCTGCCGACCAGTCTCCATGCAAGACCATTTATACAACACAGTTCTCAATTCCAAGTCATCGGTCCATCCATCCACAATCATGATACAGACATGCAACTGTCCCATGTTCTCTTCATTCATTGTCTAACTCCCCTGCATAGATCTTGCATGTGTGTGTGTCTCTTGGAGATGTGGAAATGTACAAAGTCCTGACCCTACTAGGCTAACCAGCTGGCTTACTTAGTACAGATAGCTGTTCATGTTTACGGCATCCCTAGTCAGATAAGGGTCAGTCTGTATCAGCCTAGTGTTACCTAGAGTTAATTTTGGGGGGTTCCCCCTTTGTGCACGCAAGGAATGCTGATACATTTATACAGAATAAATACAGAATAAAGGTTGACATCCTTCATTTCTCTGCCACTCACCACAGTCTCCTCCAGACCTTTGAGGTCCTGTTTGGTCTGCTCATGACGCTCATGGAGAAAGCTGACAGGAAGAGGAAACGCATCATCAGAATAACCGCGATACAGGAGACGTGCTGACTTTATGAGCACGTGTGCTGTCGTGATGAACACATGTCGAACACGCGTCTATCCTAGCTCTTCTCTAACCCATCCCGGGGTGAAAAGGGGGCAGGTGGCCTGGGAGCAGAGCCTGCTACTTACGACAGCTCCTCCAGACGCTCGCTCTTGGTGTTGTCCTGGCTCTTCAGACGGTCAAAGTCGGCGCGCACCGCGGCCAGCTCCACCTCCAGCTTCAGGTTACGACTGCAGGAGGGATGAGGGGGGCAGGGGGAGAACGTTAGAGAGAGTCCGACAGAGAGGGTTTACAAAGGGGAAAGACAGACAGACAGAGAGGCGGGGAGAGGAACAGGCTTCCAGTACAACTCCAGTTTAATAACACAGAGAGAGATCGAGAGATTGAAGGATAGAGGAAGAAGACATGCATATGTCCGGGTAGAGAGACAGAGAGTGTGTCCACTGACTCAGTGAGGTCGTCGATGACCCTCTGCTTCTCGTTGATCTCATCGCGCAGGCGAGCCAGCTGCTTGTGGTGGAGGCCACGGTGAGTCTCCCCCTGCTGGCGGGACCTCTCCTGCTCCAACAGAGCACAAACCCCCATCAGGACCTCACGCCATCCACACAGGCCCGTCTCTATGTATACCATTGGAAGCACACTTCATGGATCTAATGACCACGTCAAAGGAGGCTAAAGCTCATGTTCACCTTGACGTTTCCGTCCTCCATCTCACCCTTCTCCCCATCCTTCTCCTCGATCAGAGAGTTATCTGGTGAAGAGAGAGAGAGAGAGAGAAGTAAGAGAAAGACATTTGTAAAACGTTGTGTTTGTGTGAGGAAAGTACGTATCTGTATATGCGTGTGTGTGTGATTTTGTGTGTGTGCGTGCCTGTGTGTGTACCTGTGTGTGTACGCGTGTGTGTACGTGTGTGTGTGTGTAACCTGGGTCCTGCAGCTTGGCCAGCTCCTCGCTGAGGGAGTCGTGGCTCTCCTCCAGCAGCCTCTTCTTCTGCTCCACAGCCTGCATGTACTCCGTCAGGGAGCGGATCTTGGCCTCATGCTGCACACACAAACACACACACACACACACACCGTCATGAGCAGGAGGACCTCCCCCCTGGGGTCCACTGGGACGCACACGCGCGCGTGCTGGAGAGACGTACTCTGACCTGGGAGATGAGGAGCTGGCAGGAGGACAGCTCTCTGCCTGTCTCCTCCATCTTGCGGTGGCACTCCAGCTGCAGGTTCTCCAGCTGCCTGCAGCGCTTCACCATGGACTTCACCTCCGACTTGATCTTGGAGATGTAGAGACGGGCCACGGTGAACTCCTCCTCGATCGCCCCGCTGATCTCCACCGGCTGGCAAGGAGAGAGAGAGACACACATATGGGACACAAACATGGAGAGATAGACATAGAAGTACACAGACACACACATAGAGACACAGACACATACATAGAGACACACGCTCACCAGCTTGATCTCGCCGTTTCCCACGATGGCGCTGAACTCGCTCAGGTCCCTCATCAGACCATTGAGGACGTCAGCGATGCGCTTCCTCTGCTGACCACTCACTTCCTGCATGTGAGACAACTCCGCCTCCAGCTCCATCAGGCTGGCCTATCACAGCCCAGATGAAGGGAGGGCAGAGAGCGAGGGGGAGGAACAAGTACAGAGATGTTATCACCCCTCTCACAGCCCTTCTATCTTCTGACAGCTTGGCAGAGTCTGACGGATACGAACGCTCATCCGATTGCTACAGCCAAACATCGTCCACTCCATCAATTCCAATCTTTACACCCGCTCTCCTCCATCCATCCATCCATCCATCCACCTCCGTCAGACCCACCATCTTCTGGGCCAGCTGGTCAGCCAGCCGCTGGTTCTGCAGGCCCTTCTCCTCCACCTCCTGGCTCTTCTGGTCGTAGTTGATGGCCAGCTCCTCCAGGGCCTGCAGCACCTCCTTCACCTCCGCCTTGGCACAGTCACTCTCCACCTGCAGACGGCCCAGCTCCGCCTGCACCTTGTCCCCGTCCCCGCGGGAGGATGCCAGCAGCTGGGGGAGGGACACACACACATATTCAGTTATTGTGTTTATGTCCAAAACCTGGATCAGAGCACAGGCTCTGGTGTGTGCTCTGTGCTGGTAGGAGGCCCAGAGGGGGTGTCCCAGAGGTGTGTTCTCACCTCATCCTGGTCCATCATCTGCTCCTTCAGCTTCTCAACCAGCTGGCACTGCAGGTTAATCTCATCATCCTGGGGAGGGAGGGGGAGAGAGAGAGAGAGAGAGAGAGAGAGAAAGAGAGAGGGAGAAAAGGGAGGAACAGTGATCATTACCACTTTAACATATTTCAGCTAGAATCAGAATTCTGAAATAGAGAAATACAGAAAAACAGTACACATCTTTGTATCAGTGCCTGTGTGTGTGCCTGTTATGTGTGTGTGTGCATGTCCAGACCCTGACCTTATCGTCCAGCTGCTTGTACAGCTTGCGTATCTCCTCCTCGTACTTCTGCCGCTCCTCCTCTGAGATGCGCACCACGATGGAGGAGGTCCCGTTGTCCAGCAGAGGGCGCTCCTCCACAGTCTCCATACGCACCACCACGTCAGCCTCGGTCTGCTCCGTCTCTGGGACATCCTCCCCTGGGGAGGGAAGGGAGGGGAGAGGACAGGATGGGGAGAGGAGAGGAGGGGGGGCAGGAGGAGATGAGGGAATAAAGCAGACGACAGAGAAAGCAGATGTGGAGAGAGAGAAGGAGAAAGAAGGAAAATGAGATGTATATTGAATCATGAGTCATCACTTATTATCTCCCCCTGAGGGTTAATTAGGATGTGCTGATGGTGGGCATATTCTATCTCAATCTCAGCCTGGAGGAAAACAGCAGGAGATTGAATAGAGTTTCACTGTACTAGGTGGTGTTCCTATTGAACTACTTACGTTGTGAACGTAAAAAAAGCTGTAGTGTGTGTCCCTCATCAGTCTCAGCCTCATGTCTACTTCATGCTAACACCTAGCCTTCAGCTCGGACAGCTAAGCCAGTCTCACCGTTGCGCCAGCGGTTGAGCTCTGCCTCCAGCCTCAGGATGGTCTCCTTCATGGTCTTGTTCTTCTCCTTCTCCTTTTCGTACTTCTTCTTCCACTGCTCAGCAGTCAGCTCCAGGTTGATGGAGGCAGTGTTCCTGATGGTCTTGGCCCTGGAGGAGAGAACCAGCTGGGTTACTGGGGGACAGGCACATGGATGGATGGATGGATGGATATTTGGATGGATGGATGGACAGATGGACGAAGGAACCGAGGAAAGAATCTGGGCTACGTGTCCTGGCTTTTTTGAGTGGGAACGCTAGCTGCTGTTGTGTAGCGTTCACTAGCTGCTGTTGTGTAGTTCACTAGCTGCTGTTGTGTAGTTCACTAGCTGCTGTTGTGTAGCGTTCACTAGCTGCTGTTGTGTAGTTCACTAGCTGCTGTTGTGTAGCGTTCACTAGCTGCTGTTGTGTAGTTCACTAGCTGCTGTTGTGTAGCGTTCACTAGCTGCTGTTGTGTAGTGTTCACTAGCTGCTGTTGTGTAGGGTTCACTAGCTGCTGCTGTGTAGTGTTCACTAGCTGCTGTTGTGTAGGGTTCACTAGCTGCTGCTGTGTAGCGTTCACTAGCTGCTGTTGTTGTTGTTACCTTTGTCCGAACATGAGCGTGGACTTGGTCTCAGCATCGTTGTAGGATGAAGGGGAACAGCAGATGAACATGGTGGTCCTGCAGTTCCCCCCCGAGGGAGTCCTGAAGGATACGAGTCATCTTACTGTCCCTGTACGGGACATG